>CANXYI010506361.1:0-14553 GCA_948208565.1 Hura crepitans | reverse complement strand
CCAAGACATATTGATGTTATTTCAATACACTACCTATGCAATAGATGATATTATTTACTACACCAATTTCTAATTACAATAGTTATTTCCCACATTTGTTATGTTTAGGCTCTTTTGTAATTTTTAATAAGCTAGTATTCTATTTATATTTAATCCAGCCCATATGCAATAGTCAATAATTTTGATATTGGATAATGGGATATCAGCCATAGGGGCCTCTATATCTATACAATGGTCTACATTTTAGATCCTATGATGTTTACACCGACATAACTAATTGTGTAGTAGCCTTTCTAGACCTTATGGTCATTGTACCCACTTAAACGTGTGTAGTGGCCTCTGTGGACCTTACTGTAATGCCCATGAACCCTGGTTTTATGAACAGTGTAACCCGAGGAGGCGAACAATGCTATTTGAGCAACTGAGTCCTATAGAGGTAGCTGAAGGTGAGCACAAGTCATCAAACTTTAATGGGTAAGAAAATGATGAAAATGAAACAATTAAAACTTTTAGCAAAACCAATAAATCATTTCATGTTGAGATTTAGTGAATAGTGATTTTAGTTAGCACTATGCCAAGAGAGGCTTGGGATATGCCAAGATGGACCTAAAAATAGCATACCCTAAATGTCAAAAATTCCAAATAATCCAATGGTGAAGGAATTATAATTTTTTAAGGTCATTTGGTACTTATTCGGAATTTCTTAATTACATGAGTGAATAGTTCACTGACTTTCCCTTAAAATTTATGCCTGAGATTTTAGGGACCCTTTGATTAATAGTTTTAAGATTTTCTTGGCACTAAAATAAATAATTTTAGAAGTTTTGAACATTTAATTTGCATTTTTGAAGATTAAAATATATATAAGATTAATCAGGGTTGTCTGATTGCCACATGGCATAATCATGGCCATTCCTCTCTATAATATAAAAGGTTTAAGTTGTGTGTGGATGGATGGTAGTAAAACAACCCTTTCTTCTTCCTTTTTCCACCCATGGCTAACACCATTTCTTTCTCTCCCTTCTTTTCATTTTTCTTCATTTTACCTCTAAATCTAAGTGGTTTCTTTAAGGTGAAACCCATATCTTGGCCTCTATAGTCTCTTGAACATGATTATATAGAGAAAAAGCCATGGGATTGCTTATTCAAGGATATTTTAAAGCTTGGTGAATAGTGACTAATTTAAGAGTAAGTGATTTTTCTCAAGATTTCTTACTTTTATTAGATAGTATTTGAGGTGTAGAGAATGCCTATGTAAATAGATTTTGATTTAGAGCTGTGTAGATTTTTGTAGAAATTTTCTTATCTAAAACCTAATATGTTTATAGTATAATGATGGAATTGATGGAGGAAGAGGAGACTGAGGATTCTAGAGGGCAGTCAGAATGTTCTGGAGCCCACTATAAGTGAATTTAATGTCATATGCATTGTGTGTTGATTTTTACACCTTTTATGTGTTAATGTGTGTGTATAGAGGTGTAGTGTTAGGTATACATGCTATGTTTTTTGTGCTTAGTGAGTGTATGTGTGGAATGTAGGAATGATGATGACTACAAATGCATAAAGGAATGAGAAGGAACTAATATGCATATGCATAATTGAATATGGCCAAACGGTATGTGTATAAAGAGTATGTGTGTGTATCTATAGTTAAATTATATATGGAATGTAAATGAATTGATGAGATAGTGATATGTATATGTATTTTTGACTTTACAGCTGAGAGGTATAAAAAGGAATATATGTAGTATAATTAGAGGTGTATGGCATAAATGAAATGGTAATTAAGTAATGAATGTGATTGAGCTGTGAAATTAACAAGTAAGTGAAGTTAAAGTAATATAAGTTGTATGTTAAGTAATTGTTACATAGGTGGTGAAAATGTATATGGGATAGGTATATCAAGTGTGTATGTGTGTGTATTTTCATATGGTTAATGTGCATGTGTGATATGATGAATAAAATAAGTATGAATGAGTAAAGGGGATGGGAAAATTTAATGTGCTTATGTGAGAAGTGTATATGGTTGAATGGTGCATTAAGGAAAGATTAGTGTGTGCATGTGTGGTTGACATGAAAATGTTATATGAATGAATTAGACATTTAATGAAAAACATGAGAGTGACATAAAACTAATAAGGAGTGAAATGTGTAGGCTTTGGTATATAGTGGCTATAAGGAGTGTGTGTGGCCATAAGATGCATGCCATAACACTTAAGGGTAATCAATGTATGTTTGTGCTTGAAAACATATCTAACTATAGTAATGTGTTAATTAATAGTGAATAAATGATATTTATGAGTGATATGGTGATGAAGTGTCAAGGCAAGGGATGGAACCAAGTGATAATAACTTGATTGATTCTAAGCAATACAATGTGGTAACATACTGGTTTGAGTGGCCAATGAAAATGGCAAGGTGATATGAGCAAGGTAAATAGTTGAAAATGGAACTCTAAAACATTAAAAGTTATTATCCAATGAATATAGAATAGGTACCCTTAAATAACATGGTATTGATATGAAAGTGGATGAGTAAATATGAATTCAATGACATGAAATAATTAGATGAAAACTAAAGTTGGCCTATATTAGTTAGACCATCTATTGGATAGGTTGATTGGTCAACTAGGGAGTTAGCAGCTGCTAGGGGCTTGATCTATGAGGATTTTAGCCTATTGTATGATAGGTGCAGCCGCTAGAGTTTAATTGAGCCTGCATTATTTAGGTATTAGGAGGTTCACATAGGATGATCCCTAATATCTATATTGTTATGGATATTGGGAGGTCCACTAGGGCTAATCCTTTCTATCCACTAATGTTAAGACTTGGGGATATTGGGAGGTCCATTAGGGCTAATCCCTGCTATCTTGCTTGTTGAGAGGCCCAGTTGGATTGATCCTTGCCATTCGATATTGGGAGGTTCTATAGTATTGATCCCTGCTATCAAATGGATGGTGTGTACAGATGCCAAGACTGAGAATATGGGTCACTGTACAAAATGGATCCCATTGTCTAGTATATGATAGTGTCTCCCGAGTATAGGCCTAAAATGATAATAATAACAATGAATTAAAAAGAGATGACATGATAAATTATAGAGGCAAAACTAAGAATAGATTAATGACTAACAAATCAGATCAAAATGTACAATGAACTCCCTAATAGAATGAGTTAAAGGTATAAGGGTAGATAAGTACTAGCATAATAATATGTGGCATGCATTAGACATAAAGGTAATACCAAGGTAAAACCATCATATAGACCAAACTTGATGAAAAAAGAAATATACAAATAAATAAATTCTCTATGGCTATGGATAAGGGTATATAAGGTGTGAGTGTCACACCCTCTACCCGATCTAATCACCAGAGCCAAATAGAGAGCATGCACACAAGTATAATATCTGAACTACCTTATCTTAACATATTAAATACATGTTTACAATTATTGTTATTGAAATACTTGATTTATGAAAATGTGGGTTTATAAATATAAAACTTTTCAAAATTACTTGGAAAATCAATTTGGGAATCCTTCTGGCAAAAATTTGGTAGCATAACGGCCGTATTGGGCTCTATCCCAAATTTTTTTGATAGTGACCTACATTAAAAACAAACACTTTTATATAAATCCAAACTCAATCCACCACTTCTGTGATATTCTAATCACTCTAAATTATACAACATCACAAGACATAATCTCAACCTTAAGAAGAGATATCATACATGTAAATCATTTTAAAACCATCTTTAATATGGTTACAAAACATTGATAGCTTTTAAAATACATAATTATACATTATAGGCCCATTTCCTCAATTTATAACATATGAGTGCTTCTACATTTACATCACATAATTGATATATACAACAAAATATATACAAAAAAGACAAGCTTTCACTTGTAGATCTTGTCACACTGAGGTTGTTAGCTTAATGTGTTTTTCTTAGACCTATGCATCATAAAGAAAACATGATGTGCTAAGCAATAACTTAGTAGTGTAATCAATATAACATGTTGAATCCTATTCCTATTCATTCATACATATATATAGATATTAACTCATATACATATTAGCGCATTAAATATCACATCAACATGATATTGGATGTATACATGTACAATAGAAGTGTTAAGTTGCAAAAACATACATGAAGTCAAACATCTTGTAGTATGATGCATAATATCTCTAATTTACAATTTATTGAATTTCTTGGTGTACATATTCTTATTTTCATTTATTAATTAACTGGCCATATCAAAGAAAACAAAAATCTTATCGATAACGAGGTGGATAGCCAATATGACCTTTAAATAGCCTGAAAGCCATCTACTAACGTAAGTCCAAAGACTAATCATAACATAGGTTCATTGTCTAAACATAGCATAGGTTCATAGACCTATAGCAACATAAGTTTAAAGACTAACTTAGCATGCATATGGCCATTACAACTAAAGTATGAACTCAAGGGTCCATCAACCAATGTAGTCTTAAAGACTGATATAACATAGACTTAAAGGTTAATAAATAGCATAGGCTAGTCGGCCAACATAAAAGGCACAGATGTACCTTAGCAGCTACTAATAACCCTAGTTGACCGGTCAACTTACCGACTAGGTTATTTTACTCGAATGGGCTATTAATTACATTTATTAAATTTGTCCTCCTGACTTAAGCTTAATTTGCTTATGTAGTCCATATCTTCCATTTAAATGTCTTTATGGTTATTAAGATCATATTATTACATTGAGACATCACTTTCAAGAATATTGCACATATAGATATGAAATAGCATCTAGACACATAATATATCCATTTTACTAAATGTGCATACATAATGCTTCATTCATTTATAACCTACTCATTAGCATGATCATAAGTTATTTTTCATGACTAGAAAACTTAACATAAGCCATTATACCATTCGGCCAACTTGGCTCACATCCATAATACATGAATTTCATGCATAATCATGTGACCAATTTTGGCCCAATGCATCTATCAGATAGCATTACATAGACTTCCCATTATAAGACATTTAAACATCTCATTTCAACACACTTATGCCTCACTCTATTCGGCCTATTCATCATCCACACTTAAGGCATACATTTGATCAAATGCTACACACATGCCATATCCTCACAACATCAACTAAATGCACTTAATAGACAAAAATTACATAATAAGCAAATATGCACATAAACATACCCAACATAAACATTTTGGCCACCTATTGGTTTTTACTTAATTCACTTTAGTCTTATATATTCATCTTACTTCATAAACTTTTACAATTCACATAATTTATGTCATATTTACATTATCCGAAATATCACCTTACTTATGTTAATTCACACAGAAAAATTTATACACATAATAACATCATTTTCGGCCACATGGAATGCACACTCATCTCCTTATTTTGATCATCATACATTTATCACAATACATGTAAAATCATGATATTGTCATTAATTTGTAGCATGCATTCACATAACCATATGTTCACAGATATACATTTTTTCTTAGGGCATGTATAATTAGAACATCTTATATGAATTACACTTACTTTACAAGTTAAAATGCACACATGAGGCTCAATTACACCTTTTCCTTCCCTTTGTCATTCTGTTTGTTAATCGCACAACTACGGAATATAGATTTTTTTCATTAAAATCCATATAAAATCAAATGGTCACTAAAAATAGAAATCTATCATATAAAAATACTCCTGGGCATTTGAGGAACATAGGAAAAATGTCAAAGTTCAAAAAAAATTTACTTGAATGAAAAATTGTTACTATTTATTGGGATATAAAATCGAGCTTTGCATTTGATGATTTTCACAAAATTCCATTTCACATCACTTCTAGAAGCTATGTAGGGTTTACCATTTAAATTTGGTGTCTTAATATGGCTTAAAAATGGAGGATTGAAGAATGAAAATGGTGGATTCTTTAAGAGGAGGCATTAACTAGAAATGGAGGAGAAGGGGGAGTGGGTTTTTTTAAAAACTAAACTCACTTTCTTTTCCTCCAATTTTCCTTTCAAAAATTAAATTAATTAATTCCCTATAAGCCTCTAAAAATTTGATCTCAAAAATCACAAAAAATTGAATTAAACTGCCATAATTTTATGTAACCCAATTTTAGTAAAAATACTTTCTGATCTCATAAAATTCTGATTTTAGTAGTGTATACACATAATTTAATAACCTGAGTACTTGTAGAAGAATAGTAATATGATAATAGTGTATACCTATAAATAAATAATCTTGCATGCTTATATGACGTGTGTGTGTTATATAATGCATATTTCATTAAATTCACCAATGAGTGTATACTCAATGTGTTAGCCCTCTGATGCACAGGTTTTAGATAATAGCTAGGAGTACCACCTTTTACAGCAGTATAGCAGGAAAAAAATCATAGAGGATGCTCCATTGACATTATATACATAATATTTGGATTAGTGGCACTTATGTATGAGAGAGGTTAAGGTCTTATAGGTAAATGTATATAGTTCGATGATTAAAAATATTTTACTAAATTATATAGCAAGTCGGATCCTAAACAGTATGGACATGTGTATTTGTCTATTTATGATAAGTTATTGCTTTGATTAATTTGTCTATTGTACTAATTGAGATGCTAATGCTATGATAAATTATATAAGGGTGATTAGAGGGTTAGATAGACCCAGTGACTATGGAAAATTTTGAGAATAGTTTTAGAAGTGTTTTTATAGGTTCAAAATTTTTGGTTTTTCATCTGGACAGCTATTATGCTCCCGAAATTTCATAAATTTAGGTTTTTCTAAAATACTTGGCCTTTTTAGATAATATTTTCCATAAAGTTAGACGTGGTTAAGTTGGAGTAATATAAAGATAGGGGACCTTCTGGGAAGTGGCACTTCTTATTCAAGCCAAAAATTGATTTGGATAGGAGGTGTTACATTTAAGGTGGTCGCACCCACATATAATTGTGTAGTAGCCCTATTGGAGCTTACGACTACTGAACTAGCATGAAATACAATAATAGTAATCATCAGCATATGCATGTATGTGCAGTGGCATGATTGGACCTTATGATTGCTACACCATCACAAAATGACACTAAAGTGTCCTAGCAGCTACTATCTTCCCTAGAGGATCAGTCAACCTATCCAGTTTAGGTTATCTAGCTTATGTAGGCTTAACATATTTCATTTAGTTTCACATACGTTCATACTTTTTGCATACATACATATGTTACATGTTCATTATTTTGCATTTGATCAAATTGAGTCAACCCATTCTTTTACCTTTTTATGACCACTTCTTTACATTTTTTCCTGTGATCCAATTTTATACTTATATTAATAGCATATATGTATAATTCCCTTACACATCACATAAAACATTCTCATTTCATGATATGCATTTCAAAGCCATATATTTCTTACTCCTCATTCTTTATTACTATCATTATAATCTTAACTTTGCTACTCTGTTATGCATACTTCTCATCAATTACATTGCCATATGGTGGATTTCTCTTACAGTAGCCCATTCGAGCATCTTGAGTTTCTAAACAAAAATGACTATTTTTACACAATGAGTTTATACAATAAATCCACCAATATTTACTTAGCATTTACATTATGTCCTCACCAAATATCTATATTAAGTCAAACTAGATAAGCACACTATAATTCCCCCTGCCCATTCCCGAAGGAAATACACAAAGAGTGCTACTTCCTAAAGGTTACCCATACTTAAATTACCCTAGGGTTCATTCATTTAACATCATGACTTGTTTCATATTATTATCCTGTCTTGACCGATTATTGGTTATTACTGTACAACCTTTTAATACTGCCTATTTTAGTATGATAGAACACCATTTTATACCTGTTATCCATTTTATAGAAAATTGGGTAGCATAATGGCTACTCGAGTGGAAAACCAAAAATTTTTCCTACATAAAAAGCACTTCTATAACTGTCATCCACACATATCACAACCCCTAGACCTTTCTGCTCCCCCAAGTCACATCACACATAGCAAACAATATCAACACAGGGTCTTAAACCCATATCACATAAGCAACCAATACATTCATGTAATATAAGCTACATAGTCATACATGTACCATTAGTTAAAGTTGGTTAACCAGTCATTATTACATGTTTAACTTATACATCATCTAGGACCATGTTTTTCCTATACATCCACACATATACACAAGTGCCATTATACCATCTCCTAAAAAGTATAGAAAGATTACCCCAAAGAGTAAACAGCTATATAGTATGTGGTGAGGCCGGCAGTTAATCTCGTCTACAACCTGCATATCGAAACATCGACACGCTAAGTATACATTCAGTGGTGGAATTGATATAACATATGCATGTCATGCATGTACAAATACATTAATGATATGAAGTACATCCAAGCATGAGTAGTGAAATCATGGCATGTCATATTATCACAAGTTTATCAGTTAGGTTTTACCCATTTGAATATCTTGTTATACAAGTAACCAGTTTTATTAGTCATATTATTTTACATCTAATTAACTTATTTATTATTCAGGCTTATAACAAATAGATGGCACTTTAAGACACCAAATAGTGGGATCTATGTTGTGCAATGGCTCACATTTTGGATCTCGATAGCTGTACCTACCTGGCCTGATAATAGGGATCAGTTCCATGGAACCTCCCAATATTGAACTGGTAGTTAGTAGGGATCAGTCTATGGACCTCTAATATATGTAAAGGGAATAGTAGGGATAAACCCAGTGGGACCTCCTAATATCCGAAATCATCATGTCAAACATAGCATTGGTGGATAACAGGGATCAATCTTATGGGACCTCCTAATATCTATGATCAATCCAATAGGTAGCAGGGATCAGCCCAGGTAGACCTCCTAATACCCAAGTGTGTAGGCTTTAACATCAGAACCTTAGTGGCTGCACTCGTCACATCCATCAGACAATAATGGCCCCGAAGGAACCAAATTGCCTAGCAGTTACTAACTCCCTAGTTGACCGGTCAACCCATCCAATGGGTATCTAACTGATAGGCCTAACTACTGTCAAATCATTATTATTTAGCTACCAGTCATCTTTTAAGTGTTATAACATTGCTAGTATCCCACAAGTATAATAAGGGTGCACTTATGCACCTTTTCTAGTTACGAGTCATTTTACACAGAAACACTATTCATATGGTTAATTTTTCTCATATTATTATTCATTTGGTCATTTTCTTTCTATCATGGTTTCCATGCCATTACATGTACCAACCTTAATTTGTGCCTTTACTAACCATTATCATCTATGTGATCAACAATTTATCCATGTTCAATTATGCCATTCTTTCCACATTTTCACTAACCATCTTCTATGCCATTTCATGTAACAACCTTACATGTCATTTTAGGTCATAACTCCTTTATTCCTTAATTGTTTCATGCCATGTCTTACATTCATTTTTCCATGCTTATTTTCATGCCTATTACATGCTAATGCCATATATTCCATGCTATTCCCATGCATACATGCCATGGCATACACACACACACACACATTTTGGCCATTACCACTACATATACTTTTGCTCATTTTCTCTCACCCAAATCATGCATACACCATTATTTTCATGCCTTAAACATAACCACAACATCAATTTCCATCAATTCCATACTAAACACTCACTTTCATGAATTCTATACACACTTATAAATACATACACATGTAAAATCATATGGCATGCATAATTTACATCAATTCCAGATACCTAGGGGGTGTGAAAACACCTTTTTTTCCACCACTTCAAGGCTTTGTTTGAGCTCCCTCTTCCACTCTCTCTTTTTGACCTAACATACACCATTTCCACCTTAGAGAAATTTTAAAAAATTCTACAAAGCTTTAATTAAAAATCTAAAAACATGGTCTCTCTTAGAATCACTTAAGCTACCTAGAACAAAAAATAAAAATTAGAAAATCTTCACTTACACAAGAATTTGGCTCTATTCACCCCAAGTGAATATCTCTCTTTTTAGGCAAGTTTCTACCAATCTTCCACTTGGATTAGCTACTAGAGGTCATGGAGGGTCTAGGGCATGTGATTTTTGTGAGAATTGGTGGTGTGTGGAAAGAGAGAGAAAAAAATAATGGGAGGACCAAAAGGAAATGGCATTGGCTTTTTTGGGGTTTTAGGAGGAGAATGATGTGTTTTGCACATATGACACTCTCACATGTGCAAAGCCTTTTATATTAGTGAGGTGGATAGCTTAAATCGCAACACATGATGATCTAACGGTCCATATTCACCTGATTTCTTTTTAAAATTCAGAAATTCATTTTAATTTTTGTAGACCTCTAAAAATACTCATTTTAATTTTAAAAATCCTTGATTAGGCCCATTAAGAGTGCGTAAAATTTCAAGCCCAAATTTCAAAGACAACCCTAGTTACTATTCACATATAAAAATAGGAAATTTCGAATAAATATCATATGATCTTAGAAAATTAAAATTCTTTCACCAACATGTAGATTGTAATTTTTGAGATTAGGGTATGGTATTTTTGAGTCCATTTGGGCAGATCCTAGGGCTATCCCAGCATAATCTCATTTTATATCACTATTCACTAGTTGGCTTGAAATGATTTATTGGTTCTGCTAAAATTTTAAATTCTTTCATTTTGTCCATTTTTTGGCATGTCAAAGTTTTATGATCAATACGCCCCTTTCTGGCCTTATTGAGGTGCCTCGACTCACAAGGAGCACTATTCATGCCTCGAAGGTACCGTTCATAAAACTTCGACTTACAAGCATTACACACATACTTGCTTTCACACCATTCACCCAATATTAGTTTTTAACACTAGTTTTTCATTTCAAACACTATATACCATTTTATCATTTCATCATAATAATCAAGTAGCACTTGTATCATATATTCATCAAATGCTCAAACAAAGCTATAAAACACGTGTATGCACATAACCACATCATTCAGCTAGAATGGAAATACCACTCTACCATCCATTTCTTATCTTAATTTTCAAATCATGTATTATACATTCAATCAACATTAGTATAATATCAATTTTAACTTATAAATGCATATTTGCATTAATCAAGCAATTCAAGAATGTAAACATACATTTTAATTATTGGATTCTGCACACATTATACATACTTAATTGAATACACTCATAAAGATAATTCTTTGGCCTCAATTAAGCTCTCTACACCTTCTTTTTCCATTTTGCTTGGCTAAAGTCAAGTTTCTCTATAAAATATATGGTTACAATTGAGAAAAATTCAAATGAAAATCTGTACAATTCTAAACTTGAATTTAACACTTTAATTATTCATTTGGCACAAAAATAAACTTAAGAAAAATATGAAACCTTGAAATTGAATACTTACACAATTTGAGGTTCCTATTCACCTCAACTTACTTCTAAAAAATTCTCCCAAATTAAGCTCTTTCTTTAGTTTCTCTCCCTTAAGTCTTAATCTAGAGGTCTTAAAGAATTTTTTTTAGGGTGGAATTATGGTGAGAATGGCATGGTTTGAATGGTTTAAAGAAGAAAAGTGGAAGGGGAGGAAACCATTAATGGTGTCGGCTTAGAGGACTTAAAGAAGATGACTATGTTTTCTTTCCTTTGACCACTTAATACCATTTTAATTTATGTATATTAATCTCATCAAGGGCTAAGATGTGGCCACTTATTAAATCCAAGGGCTAAAATAATTCTACCTCATTTTGTGTTTCTTTAAAATTATTTTGTGGCCTTTTAGGCCCTATTTAAAATCTTTTGATGCCCTATTAATTCCCTTAATACAAGACCCATAAGTACTTAGAAAACCTTACTCAAAAATTGAGAGCAACTTATTTAATTTAATATTTTGATTCACAGTCAATTTTTATAAATTGTTTCTTGACCTTCAAAAATTCCAATTCCATTACCAATAGACTATTTATAATTTTTGAGTACTAAGTTGTGCTATTCTCAAGTCATTTTGAACAAGAATAAAATATTTTATCGTTCAGCTTATACTAGGTTACTATTAATAGTACACCGCTATGAAAACTTTACTTGAATTTTTAACCTCTTTAATGACTTCATTTTCATTTCAAATTTTTGTCTAAAATTATTTTATAATTAGTACTTCTATCTAGTTGATTTAGTGTGACCTAAGTTTCTGAAAATATTATTCACATCCCGGGAAGTACTATTTATAAACTCAGGATTTTCAGAGGTTACCTAGACTGAGGAAGATGATTTTAGAGGAAGAAAGGAGATGGAAGATGAGAGTTTAATGTCATGCAAGAGTTGGTAAGTTGGTCCTTAAACTATGTAATTTATTTAGTTAATTAAGGGTTATAAGTGATTATTTATGGAATTATTTAATGTTATATGATTAATTATTATCTTTTATGAATTTTGTGTGAAAAAATTGAGTATGGAAGTTGAAGAATTTGAAGGTAAATGTTAATTAGATAGAACTAAAGGGGAATTGAGGTGGATCAGAAGAATATCATATGGACTAAAGCTTGATAAGGTAAGTGTATTCTAACACTATGCTTTTTGTTTATATGTGAATATGTAACTTGTGATTTTTCTTTGTATTAATTAATTTGAAAGAAATAATGGGTTGAATTATTGCTTAGACTTTGTAATGCCCAAAAATCCTGATTTTATGAATAGTACTTCTTGTGATGTGAATAGTATTTCCCAAGAACTAGGTCACACTGAGACAATCAAGAGGAAGTATTAATCATAAAACAATAGTGGATGAAATTAGAAATGAAAATAAAGCCATTAGAGTGATTATAGAGGCAATTAAAAATTTTACATCAGTGTCCTATAAATAGTGACCTGTTTCAAGTCAAATGATAAGATATTCTGAATGTGCTCAAAATGACCCAAAAATAGCATGATTTGAAGGTTAAAACAATTCCAAATAGTCTAATAGTGCTAAAATTAGAATTTTCTAACATTGATAAGTATTTTATTTAAATTTATCAAAAATGCAATTGATTAATTAAGTGAGTTCCCACTGCTTTTGGGCACAAAATTTTAAAAGTTTCTAAATTGGGAAATCCTTGAATTTTTTATGTAGAGAGAGGAATTTTTAGAGGCCTTAAAAATTAAAATCACAATTTTAAATCTTTAAACTTAAATAGGATTAATCATAGCCATCGGATTGCCATGTGGTGAAGTCATGGCCATTGAAGAACTTAATATAAAAGAGAGATTATGTGTGTGTAGTGTAGAGAATAACTAAGTCATCTTCCTCCTCATAATTCCAAAAAACCTGATGCCACCTCTTTCTCTCTTCTCTCACTTTCTTTCTTCAATTCTCTACCATTTCTCACCTCCAAGCTTCACTTTATACATCAAATTCGGCCTTTATCACTCCTAGAGCTCTATTTTGGTGTCAATTTTGCAAGTAGAGAGTGAATTAGGGGAAAAAAGAGGTTTACAAGTTTAAGGTTTTAAACCCTTAAAATTGGGTATGCATATTTTTTGAACCTTAGCATTTTTTTAGGAAACTAGGCATGCCTGATTTAATGGTTTTAGTGTTATTTTTTAGTTTGGTGTAGGTGTAAAATTTTCTATGAATTTTTATAACTAAAATCCTTTTATGTTTCTTAGAAAAAGTGGAGGATAGCCAAGCAAAGGGAAAAGCGAATGTTTGAGGTGCCTCTCAGGAAGCTGAACAATTACTTTGTAAGTGTATTCGATAAAATACGTGTGCACTTTTATGTTTGGTGTCTTTTTAAGAATATGCACGTTATGCTTAGTTTGTTAGTTTAGGGATTCAGATAACCATTAAATGATAATATGGGTAGATTAGGGTTTATGAGATATTAAAGGAATGGAATTAATGAAAAATAGACTAAGAATAAATTAATTAGTGAGAATATTATTGTAACGCCCATATGCCAAGGTTGCATGAACAGTGTTATCTAGGCTCGAGTGATATTCTCTGTGGTACGGGCCATCATTCTGAGTCCATTGACTGGTATATTGACCGAGAAACTTTGACTGGCCTGAAAATGGTTGAAATGAATGAAATAAAAATTTTAGCAAAACCAATAATTCATTTCAGGCCAAGAACTACTATTTATGGAGATAAAATGATTTCAGGCCGAGATAGCCTCGAAACATAGGAATGTGCCCGGATTGTCTCAAAAATATCATACCTTGAACCTCAAAAATTCCAATGAGTATGATAGAGGAGGAATTATAATTTTCTGAGGTCAACATATATTTTTTATGAATATTTTATTCTAACGGGCAAATAGTGCCAGAAAGTCAACTGCTGACTTTTGACCTAAAATTTTTCATGAGCCTTTGGGACCCACCGTGAGGATTTTTAAAATTAGAATGAGAATTTTTGGAGGACCAAGGAAAATTTTATGAATTTTTGTATCTTAAACTTGCTCTAAGGTGAATAGTGATTTTTGCTCTCGAAGGAATTTTGGGCTGAAATTTTTCAAGGGCCTTAGTGGCAGTAATTGAGAATTTTTGGGACT
>CANXYI010506231.1:0-11311 GCA_948208565.1 Hura crepitans | reverse complement strand
CATGCAAGAGGTGGGTTTCTCTACTTCATTACCTTTATCAATGATTACTTTAGATATGGGTATGTGTACTTGATGAAGTACAAATTTGAAAACTTTGAAAAGTTCAAAGAATTCAAAAATGAAGTTGAGAAACAACTTGATAAAAGTATTAAAAATCTTCGATTAGATCGAGGTGGAGAATACTTATGTCATAAATTTCAAAGTTATCTAAGAGATAATGGTATATTTTCTCAATAGACTTCTCCATATATGCCACAACACAATGGTGTAACTTAAAGGAGAAATCAAATCCTATTGAACATGGTTCGATCTATGATGAGCTTTACAAGGTTGCGTAGATCATTTTAGGGTTATACAATAAAATTACTATTTATCTTTTAAATATATTTCCATCAAAGTTAGTTAATATTACACCATATGAGATGTGGTACAACTCATTCTTTCATATATCAAGGTATGGAGATGCCTTGAATATCTGAAGAGAATTATATCAGAATAGCTTGAAGTTAAGTTTAATAGATGCTTATTTGTGGGGTATCCAAAGGAAACTTTGGGATACTGCTTCAATCACCTTTTGGGACAAAAGGTGTTTGTTTTAAAGCATATAGTCTTTCTAGGGAAATAGTTTCTTAAGAAAGATAGTGGGAGTAAAGTTGAACTTTATGAAGTCTAAGATCCATAAATTAAAGCAGATCAATCAACCTATCCTAGTTCTATCACTCATGGTGATGAGATAATAGAAGAACCTATAGAAACACAAGTTTCTAAATGATTTACTAGGGTCAAGACTATTCTAGAGAGATATGGATTTCTCATGGACCAGGATAAGAAAGTAACCATAGTAGAGGACTATGAGCCCACTAGTTATGAGGAGGTTCTGAATAGTTTAGAATTAGAATCATAGCTTAAGGACATGAAATTTGAAATGGATTCCATGTATGATAACCAAGTATGGACCTTCTTTGATCCACTTGAAGGGATAAAACCCATTAAGTGCAAATGGGTCTTTAAGAAGAAGATCAACATGAAAGGTAATATGATTACCTATAAAGCTCGATTGGTAGGAAAAAGCTATCATTGAAGACAAGAGATTGACTTTGATGACACCTTTTCTCTAGTTGTAATACTTAAATCCATTCGGATTTTGCTTGCCATATTTACTCATTAAGATTATAAGATTTGGAAAATAAATGTAAAGATAGTTTTCCTTAATGAGAAATTGTTAGAGGAAGTGTAGTTGACACAACCTATAGGTTTTAAATCCATAGATGGAAATTAGGTTTACAAGATTTAAAGATCCAATTATGGATTAAAGCAAGCTCTTAAGAGCTAGAACATCTATTTTGATAAGACAATAAAAGATTTTGGTTTCTCACAAAATATGGATAAATCATGTGTTTACAAAAAGGTCAGTGGGAGTGCAATAATTTTTCATGAGTTGTATGTAGATAACATACTACTAATACATACTACTAATAGGTAATAATGCCTCTATCCTCCAGTCAATAAAGATTTGGTTAAGTAAATAATTCTCCATAAAAGACCTTATAGAAGGAACATACATCTTAGGGATCAAGATCTATAGAGATAGATCTAGTAGGTTGCATGGTCTTTCATAGTCTATGTACATAGATAAAATGCTATGTTATGTACAAGACCCGATGTAGCATTTTCTCTGAGTATCATAAGTAGTTTCCAATCCAATTATGGAGAGGAACATTGGGTGGTTGCCAAGAATGTCCTAAGTACTTAAAAAGGACTAAGGATTTATTCTTGGTTTATAGAGAAGGAGATCCACAGGTTAGAAAACATACTGGTGCTAGCTTATAATTTAATAAAGATGATTGTATATCACAATTTGAATATATATACATTATGTGTAGAGGAGTAGTTGTTTGGAAAAGTACAAAATAGGATATGATTATAGATTTTACCACTAATGTTAAATACATAGTAACTTATAATATAGCTAAGGAAAGCATTTGGATTATAAAGTTCATTTATAAACTTGGAGTGGTTCTAAGCATTATTGATCCAATACATTTGTATTGTGATAATAGTCAGGCTATTTCACAAGCTTGAGAACCATAGTCTCATTAATGATCCAAACATGTACTTCAATGCTACAATCTGAATAGAGAGATCATCGGTAGATAGAAAGTGATAATTGAAAGGGTCCCCATAGATTAGAACATAGCTCACCCTCTCATAAAGGCACTATCACAAAGGAAGTTTGATCAACATGTAAATGCAATGGGCATTGAGCACATGGGTGATTAGCTCTAGTGCAAGTGGAAGATTATTAGATGTATGCCCTAGAGCTTATATAATAGGGTTATATTCATGTGTTTAAACATTGTGAATTAATGTAAAAGGCATTTCTCATTATATCATAGTACTTTTATATAATACTTATAATGTAATGCCTATAAAACTTAGTTTCATAAATAGCATCTTCGAGGCATGAATAATGTTTCTTATAGAGCCGAGGTTCTTTATGATAGCCAAAAAAGGGGAGTACTGGTCATAAAACTTTGACGGGCTAGAAAATGATAAAAATGAGTTAATTAAAACTTTTAGTAGAACTAATAAATCATTTTAGGCCAAGAACTAGTGAATAGTAACCTTACATGAGATTATGCTGGGATAGCTCTGGAATATGCCTAGATGGATGTAAAAAAGCCATACCTTAAAGCTAAAAAATTCCATTGAGTCTATTGATGAAGGAATTTTAATATTCTAAGGTCCCAAGGGAGTTTTGGGCTGAGATTTTACAGGGCTTTTAATGGGCAATATTAAGGATTTTTGGCATTGAAATTATGATTTTTGGAGGTCTAAAGAAATTATTTTGAATTTCTAAAGTTTAAAAGAAAATCAAATTAAAATAGGCTGTTGGATCACCATGTGGAATGATTCGACCCATCCATGGGTTTAATATAAAAGGGTTGGCACATGTCGGAGTGCCACATGTGCTAAAGACCTTCATCTTCTCCCTTTTCCCTCATATGGCTGATGCCACAATCAAGTAACCTCTTCTACCATTTTTCTTCATTTCTCTCTTCGCACACACCTAAACCCCATAATTTTTAGATGAACCTTTACCTTTATAGCCTCCAGAAGCTATTCCAAGTGACAAATTTGAGAAATATTGCATAAAAAGTGATATTTGGCCAAGGGGGAATTGTGAAAATTTTGAGTGTAACTTTTTATTTTTGTTTTAGATACTTTATGTGTTCTAAGAAAAACCATATGCTTAGATTTTAATTTGGAGTTGTGTAGCATTTTTGGGAAATTTTCTAAACCCTAAATTTGTATTTTTAGGTTAAGGAAAAGAATTGGTAAGGAAGGCTATCCTAAAGAGTAAAGTGGTGAGAAAAGGTGTTTTCATAACCTAGGTATGTGAATTTAATGTAATACATGTGTGTGCATGTATATATGCATATAAGTGTGTATGAAAGTGTGAGTTGGTATGTATGTGTGCATGTGTGATGTGAAGTGAGTAAGTGATTATGTTGGCATAAAAATGAGAAGATTATATGCATGATCAGTATGGAAGAAAACCAAGTGCAAGTGTGTGTTTATGATGTGGCCAAATGGTGTATGATGGCATTATGAAGTGAGATTATGAGTGATGAGAAATGGAATGGTAAATAAGCAACAACATATACATAAACTGTGGTTATAATGGGAGAATGGGTAAAATAATTAAAGGATGGTAAATATACATTGTATATGTTAAAATGTTTTTATGTGTGCTAAGTGTTTAAGGTATGTGAAAGTGACCATCTATTGCATGAGAATGTGCATGATATGGATGCATGCGTATAAATGAATTAGATAGAAGAACATAAGTAAAAATGATGAGAAACAAAGGCATTGATAATGATATTAAGGTATAGAAATATTGGTACTAGTGCAATAGAATGAGTGATTTTATGATGATGACATGAGAATGAAAGTTATGAAAATGACCAAATGAATATTGTTTTGCTCATAAAGTGACCCGTAACTAAGGAATGTGCTTAAATGCAAGTGTGCACATAACTTTGAGAATTATGTTGGTATAATGAGTAACGATAAGTGACCTATAACTATGTGAGAAAGTTTGTAAATAGAAATTGGCCCATATCAGTTAGACACCCACTAGATGGTTTAACTGGTCAACTAAGGAGTTATTAACGGTTTTAGTCCTCCTGGGCCATTGCCTGTATGATTGAGACGGCAGGCGCAACTACCAAGGTTTTATTAGTGAACCCTGTACAACTGGGTATTGGGAGGTCTATATATGCTGATCCCTCCTTACTGATTTCACCTATGGATTTGGGAGGTTCCATAGGGTTGATCCCTGTTATCCCTACTATTATTATTGGGAGGTCCACTAGGATTGATCCCCAACACTCTAATTTGGGAAGTTCTCATGAACTGATCCCTACTACAGGATGGATGTGGCTAGGTGCAGCTACTGAGGTCCAAAATGTAGGCCACTACATAGTCTGGATCCCACTATCTCATGTCTGTAAGCATAGTCTCTCTAGTATGGGCTTGAAATAAAATAATGGGAATAACTGCAATGGTAATAACCATAGCAGAATTATGCCACACTTGACATGATTAAAATTAATAGATGTTTTTGGCAAAATATGACTAGATGACTAGACACATTGATTATGATGTAATAAAATAGATTGATGCATGATAGAATTGTATGTAATTGGATCTGCATATTCATATGACTAACCTAGTATGTGACTACTGCTCAATTTTATGTATGACATACATCTATTACATTAAATTCACCACTGAGTTTGTACTCAGTGTGTCAATGTTCTAATGCATAGGTTGTAGATAATAGAAGTGGTCCAACCTCGACATGTATAGTGTAGCTATTCAGCTTTTTGGGGGTATATTTCTATTTTTTATGGGCATGTGTAGTGTTAGATACTCATGCATAGTAGGGGGTTGGTTCTATAATGTGAATGCAACTAAACCATGTTTTAAGATATTGTAACTTATAAAGGTTAAACTAAGTTGCTTAATGGCTATTTGTATGTATATTATGTGTGGATATGTATATGCTATCACATGTTTGCGTAATGATGGGTCTGAGACCCTACGGGATATGATTGTATGCTGAGAATGACTGATTGCTTAGGGGACCAGATGGATCTTAGAGTTGGTGAGAATGATGAGGATGAATATAAAAGTCCTTTTTTGCAGGTTCAAATTTTTGATTTTTCACTCAAGTAGCCGTTATGCCACCCAAATTTATGTGAGATGTATTTGTATCCTATAAAATGGTTTTAATAGTCATTTATAGATAGTATAAGAGTAGCACAATATCAAAATACAATAATAATGATAACTATCCACCAAGGTAGATAAGATTATAAGTGTTAAATGAATTGCACTTGGGGTAGAATCAGGATGGGTGACCTATGGGAAGTAGCATTACCGACTAGGGTTCCTTTGAGAATCAGGTAGGGGGTGTTACATTAGGTGGTATCAGAGCAGGTTTAGGTATTTCTAGGCCTTGTAAGTGTGAGTGCCATGGTTTAGGTTTTTGTACCCCCATAAACCTACACTGTATGAGGTTGATTGTTTTCTTATAGTTATGCATGATGAGTGAATCGACCCTACCAGAATGAGGGGAAGAGGTGACAAGCCATGCTCCCACCACCATACATGGACTAAAAATGAGTGTAGCCATGCCAATGCTGGGTGATGTAGTACACCAGCCACAGGCACATGTATAGACATATGCTTTACTAGCACTTTTATAGTAAATTATAGAGTTGCTAAGGCATACATCAGTTGTTGCTCCACCACTACCTCTACCAGCTCTAGCACCACCTCTACCACCCCTAGCTACCTTGCAAAAGACATATTTACAAAGAGTAAAGTAGATGAGGGCTCTGGATTTTCTACTTTTAGTAGAGGATGATACTGCGAGGCCAAGTATTGGCTAGAATGGACCATTAAGATATTAGAGTAGCTTGAGTGTACTTCTGAG
Source organism: Hura crepitans (assembly GCA_948208565.1). Classification (NCBI taxonomy): domain Eukaryota; kingdom Viridiplantae; phylum Streptophyta; class Magnoliopsida; order Malpighiales; family Euphorbiaceae; genus Hura; species Hura crepitans. The sequence continues at coordinate 5,301 of CANXYI010506231.1, read as the reverse complement.
GAGAATCTAAAATATGCCACCTCACTCCTCTAGAAAGAGGCTTTCCATTGATGGGATACTACGTGGAGAAGAAAAGCTACAGTCGATTTGACTTAGGAGTTCTTTCTTTAAGAATTCTAGAAGAGATACATACTTGAGTCCTATAAGGATAAAAAGAGGTAAGAATTTTTAGACCTAAAATAAGGAAAGAGGTCAGTATCAGAGTATGAAAAAGACTATGCTAGGCTGAGCAAATATGTTAAGGAGTTTATACCTACAGAGAAGGAGAGGTGTAAGAGGTTCGGAAAGGGCCTTAATGTAGAGTTACGGATGTAGATTGCCACTACATAGATTCGAGAGTTTTCTATAATTGTATCAATAGCTTATGATATGGATGAGATAGTTAAGGAGAAAAGAGACCTTTTCTAGAAGAAAAGATTGTTCATAGCAGGTTAGATTAGTTTACCACCTAGGGTAGACAAGAAGCAAAAAGAGTCCTAGGCTACATAGTAGTCCTAGAGGCAGGGATAAGCACAGAGGTCAGGTTAGGCTTTTTAATCTAGACCTTAACCTCTATAGCAGGCCTCTAGTGTCCTAGTGCCAATGCTGAGGAGTGCACCACCTCTATGTGGGACATGTAATAAAAAGCACTCGGGACTATGTTGGCAGACTAGATGTGAAGAATGTTTTGTATCTAGAGCTTGAGACTATTATCAGGGGGATTGCCTTAAGAAGCAATCTGATGCCACACAGTTGTAGGCTTCCTCTCTAGCACCTAACAGAGGTTAGAAAGAGGGCAAGAATGATAATCCAAGCTATAGCTAGAAGACAAGATCAGAGACACGAGCCCTAGCTCATTAATATGCCATATAAGCTTATAAGGAAGCTAAGGCACCAGATGTGATTATTGGTACATTTTCTTTATTTGATGTACCTTTTTTGGCTTTGATAGATCTAAGATCCACACAGTCTTATATTTGTACTACACAAGCATAAGATAGAGGATTAGAGTTTGAACCTATAGATAGAGATATCTTGGTAAGCAACCCTATTGGGTAGAGTGTGACAGTGAACCAAGTATACATACACTATCCTCTAATGATTCAAGACCAAGTGTTCTCAACTGACCTTATTGAACTTCCCTTCAATGAGTTTAATGTTATCCTGGGTATAGACTGGTTGTCTGAACACAAGGTAATAGTTGATTGCAAATAAAAAAGGCTTACTCTTAAGATAGTTGGGGCTCATGAGGTAATAATAGTCAATGAAAGGAATGCTTTGCCTACTGTTATTTCAATTATGACCACTAGGCAACTCATTCGAAAGGGATGTGAAGCTTACTTAGTTGACATAATTGATACTAATAACACACCACTAAGCCTTAATTAGATACTTGTGGTATTAGAATTCCTTAATGTGTTTCCAGATGAGCTACCAAGTATACCACTATAGAGAGAGATATTTTTTTGAGATTGAGGTTTATTTAGGTACTGCTCCTATGTCTATGACCTCGTACTGGATGGCAACTATAAAATTGGGAGAGCTAAAGGTTTAGTTATAGGAATTATTAGATAAAGGCTTTATTAAGCTGAGCACTTCACCTTGGGGAGCACCCATGCTATTTGTAAAGAAGAAAGATGTGTCGCTTCAATTGTGCATCGACTATAGACAATTGAATGGGGTGATATTTAAGAACAAATACCTGTTGCCTAGAATTGATGATCTTTTTAACTAGCTTAGGCATGCCAGTGTGTTTTCCAAGATAGATTTGAGATCAAGGTACCATAAGTTTTGGATTAAGGAAGCTGACATTTTAAAAATTGCTTTTAGAACTAAATACAGGTACTATGAGTTCTTAGTAATGCCATTTGGACTCACTAATGCCCTTGTTGCTTTCATGGACTTAATGAATAAGATCTTTAAACCCTATTTGGACCAATTTATTATGGTATATATTTATGATATTTTAGTATACTCCAAAAGTTGAGTGGAACATGAACAACACTTGAGGATAGTATTACAGACCCTGAGAGAGAAGCAATTATATGCTAAGTTGAGCAAGTGTGAATTTTGGTTGAATAAAGTAACATTTTTTTGGCCATATAGCATTAGGAAAAGTTATTAAAGTTGATCTAAGCAAGGTAAAAGAGGTGTTAGAGTGGAATCCTCTAAAGAATGTGATTAAGATGTGAAGCTTCTTAGGATTGGCTGGCTACTACAAGAGATTTGTAGCTATATTAACAAGACTACTAAGGAAGGATGTGAAATTTGTATGGGATGATAGATGCCATGCAAGCTTTGATAGGCTAAAGGCGATGTTAACTAAAGCCCTATTCTCACTCCACATAAACAGGGGAAAGACTTTGTGATTTACAGTGATGCATCCCATAACAAACTTAGATGTGTATTGATGCCGAAAGGTAAGGTGATTGCTTATGCTTCAAAGAAATTGAAGCCACATGAGAGAAATTACCCCATGCATGATCTAGAGTTAGGTGCAATTGTATTTGTATTGAAAGTGTGAAGGCATTACTTATATGGTGAAAGGTGCTATATTTACACTGATCATAAAAGCTTGAAGTACCTTCCCACATAAAAAGAATTGAATTTGAGGCAATGACATTAGATGGAGTTGATAAAAGATTATAACTATTTGATTGATTACTATCTAAGAAAGGCTAATGTGGTAGTTGATGCTTTAAGTCAGAAGTTAATAGCTGTTATGAGAGTAATGAATGCCTAGATGTAGTATATTAAAGTTAATGCAATTTTAGCTAAGCTATAAGTGAAACTTGATTTCAAACAACAAGTGAAAGTAGCACATATACAAGATGCATAGCTGGTGCAGATGGTAAGTAAAGTCAAAGAGGGGAAGACCACTAAGTTTGAGCTCAAAGAAAATGGCTATCTTTACTACCGTGACAAATTATGTGTACTTGAGGTAGATGAATTAAGGATATAAATTTTGAGGGAAGCACATGAAGCTCTATATTTCATGCACCTAGGGAGTACAAAGACATACCTTGACTTGAAGCCTTATTATTAGTGGCTAGGGATGAAATAAGATATGGTAGAATATGTAGCTCAATGTTTGACATGTCAGCAAGTGAAAGTGGAGCATCAAGTTCCTTCTAGATTACTGCATCCTATAGTGATTCTAGAGTGGAAATAGGAAAAGTTGCTATAAATTTTGTGATGGGTTTGGCAATGACAAGAAATAAATATGATGTAGTGTGGGTGATTATGGATAAGTTGATTAAGATAGCACACTTTATTTTGGTCAGAATGGATTAGTCCTTGGATAGATTGGCACAATTGTATATTGATGAGATCATAAGATTACATGGAGTGCCAAATGCCATTATCTCTTATCGAGATCCATGTTTCACTTTTAGATTTTGGAAGAAGTTACAAGAAGCTTTGGGTACCTACCTGACTTTTAGCATTATTTTTCACCAATAAATAGATGGACAGTCAGAATAGGTGATATAGATATTAGAGGACATGTTATGTAGCTGTGCCATTGAATTCAAAGGAAGCTGGGATCAATATCTGTCCATAGCAAAATTTGCCTATAACAATAGCTAACAAACTAGCTTAGGCATGGCTTCGTATGAGGCACTATATGGTAAAAGGTGCAGAACTCCTCTCAGTTAGAGTGAAACAAGTGAAAGTAAACTTGTGGGACCTGATTTGGTTAAACATGTCGAGGAAAAAATTAGAATCATAAGAAATAGATTAAAAGCTGCCACAGATCGATAGAAATTGTATGTTGGCTTAAAGCGAAAAGACATTAAATATGAGGTTGGCGAGAAAGTGTTTCTAAAAGTATAACCATGGAAAAAGATACTTAAGTTTGGCAAAATGGGGAAACTAGGCCCCAGATTCATTTATCTATATGAGATTGTAGAACGTGTAGGACTAGTGGCATATTGATTAGCCTTGCCATCAGAATTGCAATAGATCCATGATGTGTTCCACGTCTTGATGCTAGGTGATATCAATCAGATCCTTCTCATGTCATAGCTATAGAAGAGATTCAAGTCCAACTAGATTTGACCTATGAAGAAGAACCAGTATAGAGCTTGGCTAGAGAGACCAAGCAATTAAGGAATAAAGCCATACCATTATTAAAGGTGCTATGGAAGCATCATAAAATAGAAGAGGCCACCTGGGAAAGCGAGGAATAGATGAAAGCACAATATCCATATCTATTCTCATTAGGTAATTTTAAAATGAAATTCCTTAATAGGGGAAGGATTGTAATGCCCATAAAACTTAGTTTTATGAATAGTATCTCTGAGGCATAAATTGTGTTTTTTAGGGAGTTGGGGCACTCTACAATAGCAAGAAAAGGGGAGTACTGGCCTTAAAACTTTGATAGGCTAAAAAATGAATTAATTAAAACTTTTAGTAGAACTAATAAATTATTTTAAACCAAGAACTAGTGAATAGTGACCTTAGTTGAAATTGTGTCAGGATAGCTTCGAGATATGCTCGGATGGACTTGAAAATACCATACCGTAAGGCTTAAAAATCCTAATGAGTCTATTAGTGAATGAATTTTAATATTATGAGGTCATTTGATATTTATTCAAAATATTTAGATTTTATGAGTGAAATATAACCTAAAGAGTTTTGGCCTGAGATTTTATAAGGCCCCTAATAGGTACTATCAAGGATTTTTGGCATTGAAATTATGATTTTTAGAGGTTTAGAGAAATTATTTTAAATTTCTAAAGTTTAAAAGAAAATCAAATTAAAATGGGCTGTTGGATCACCATATGGTGTGATGTGAGCCATCAATGGGTTTAATATAAAAGGGTTAGCATATGTGGGAGTGCCATATATGGCAAACACCTTTATCTTCTCCCTTTTCCCTTATATAGTCAATGCCGCTATCAAGTAACCTCCTTCACCATTTTTCTTCATTTTGCTCTCCTCACACACCATAACCCCATAATTTTTATATGAATCTTTACCTCCATATCGTCCAAAAACTATTCTAAGTGACAAAATTGAGAAATATTGGCTAGAAAGTGAGATTTAAACAAAGGGCAAATAGTGACAATTTTGATTGTAAGGCTTTTAATCCCACTTTTTATTTTTGTTTTAGATAGCTTTAAGTGTTCTAAAAAGAACCATGTGCTTAGATTTTAATTTGGAGTTGTGTAGCATTTTTGGGAAATTTTCTAAACCCTAAATGTGTATGTTTTAGGTTAAGGGAAAAAAATTGGTGAGGAAGGCTATCCTAAGGAGTAAAGTGGTGAGAAAAGATGTTTTCACACCCTAGGTATATGAATTAATGTAATCCATATGTGC
>CANXYI010506161.1:0-12118 GCA_948208565.1 Hura crepitans | reverse complement strand
ACACTCTTGTAAAATGTGACGAAATAATATTAATAGATTTTTGTGTAATTAATTTATAAAAAGTAATAATATAATCAATTATAAATTCAAAATATTAATATCTTTTGTTAATATATTTTTAACTATCTTAAATTTTAATTTTATTATAATAAAAGTAATTATTTTTATATAATATTTTTTATAAATAATTTTATTTAAGTATTTATTATAGATCATTACTTTATTGTCAAATTTAAATGCTTCTTAATACTAATTTCAATATATGCATATTTTTCAATCGACAAAATGCACCACCTCACTTGCATGTATAGTAAATTTAGAATTTAGATAAATATATATTTTGATTTTAAGTGGAACTCTCATTAAATAAAAATTAATACTAATTAATTTTCAATACATATATTATTTTTTATTTAGCAAATTCAGCGTTTGAGTTTTTTCTAAAAAAATTTCAAACTATAGGCTTTTTTTATTAATTTTAATTATTTTCTCATATATTTGATAAGAAAATGTCATTATAAAATAATAATATAATAATAGTGTTGCAATTAATAATAATCAAATTTATTGTCAAAAGATACAAATATTTAATGTCCTTCTAATAAAGTATTTTTTAAAAAAAAAATTGCATAAAATGTTAAATAACTTGAATTTTTACTATTTTAATATCGATTTAATTATTTATTTAACGAATAATTTTACAAATTTTTTATATGTTTATTAAAATAAAAATTTAAGTTAATATTATGAAATCTTCATTAAAATTTTACTAAAATGACGATGATAAAAAGAATTAAAATTTTTGCAAAGCAATAATACCTTTTAATGAAAGAAATTAAATACATTCGAATAAATTGATGTAATTTGACAAATAAATAAATTCATAAAATAAAATATATATAAAGAATTTTTTATTTAAAATAAGTACATAAATATTATATTAAATAAATTAAATAATCTAAATAGACATATAATCTATTTAGTAAAATATCTTACTAAATATATTATTTAGTAATATATTTTTTATTTAAAAAAATATATATGAACAATAATAAGTATTTATGATTGAAATAAAAATAAAAATTTTTCAATGATAATTAAATATAATCATAGGGCTATTTTCGTTTACAAAAGTTCTGTCTCAACATAATATTTTTATAAGTGATATATGTATAGATAATAGATCTAATCTAAATTATTCGTATCATATGCGATACACCATAAATTTAATAATTATTTTTTTAATATTTGTGGATATTAATGTTTAATTATTAAATTTAACATATAATATACCATTAGCATTAGCATGTACTTTAAATTTACTCATATAATAGCATTTAGTAGTTATAATTGTAGTGTTAGAAGCAATTTTGCAAAAAAAACTCTGGACTCAATGGAGAATTTCGAAACTTATTGGGGCAAAATTAAAGATACGCCTAATGTTTGGCCTTTTTCCTGAAACTCCAGCTTTCCCCTAATTGCCTCAGTGGCTCAGTTCTGCCGTTTCTCGTCTAATAATTCAAAAGCTTTCTTCTTACAGCTTTTGCCCTGCTTTCTCCAGGTATTTTTCTTCATCAGCCCTAATGCAAACAAAAACATCAATCCAATCACACTCTAAAAGTAAAGGCGCCCATTAATTCACCATTTCGAAATTGTAGATTCATTCATCTACTATCCAAAAGATGATGCAGCAGCAAGGGAACCCCGTCGATTTGGCCCAGCTTCAATCCACAATGCAAGCCATCGAGCTCGCTTGCTCTTCCATTCAGGTGCCCTAATCTTTCTTTTATTAGTTCGATCAGATTGGGTTTTATTTACTAAGCTTGTTGCTGATTCAAACTTATGTTGCAGATGCATATGAATCCGGCAGCCGCCGAGGCAACTATCTTATCGCTTAATCAGTCGCCTCAGCCGTATAAGGTTTGCCAGTTCATTCTTGGTACGTCGATTTAATTAAATTGTCATGTTTTATTACATTTTGCTCGAAATTAAGTTGAGATTAGGAAAAGCTTCGATTGATTCATTTATAAGTGGTTTTGGTTTATCAGAGAATTCTCAGGTTGCCAATGCAAGGTTTCAGGCAGCTGCGGCTATTCGAGTTGCTGCCATCAGAGAGTGGGGGTTTCTCGCTAATGATGACAAGAGAAGCTTGATAAGGTACTTTCACATTTAAATAAGTTCTATTGTTCGGTTACTTAATGGTGCATGGGCAAAGAAAAGAATTCTACTTCCCATGCTTACCTACCAAATTGGTGGGAAATTATTTTCGCATTCAGAGGCAAATTGATAATTCAGATTTTCCTTCTCCATTTGTCAACCAAACAAGAGAAAAAAAATAATTTTCTTTTCTTTTTCACCCAGTTCCCTTAAAACAAATGCATGTCATGCGTTGGCAAATAGTTTACTGGTGTGGACTACATGCTATGCTGTTAAGTGGTTATGCTTTAATTAGATGTGTTTTGCTTGTAGTTTCTGTCTGGGCTATGTTATGCAGCATGCCAGTTCGCCTGATGGATATGTACAAGTGAAGGTTTCTTCTGTGGCTGCGCAATTGATTAAAAGGGGCTGGTATATTGCAGATTTTTCTTTTTTTTATCTTTGTTGGGTGAAGAAATGTGTGAAGTGTGCATGTGTAGTTTTCACTGCCAGTATTGTTTGTTATGTGTGGCATTAAATAATGTGGAAAATGATGAGGAATACTGTGCTTTTTGCATGCACTGTGGTTCCCATGCCATTTACTGTAATGGCATTGCCAGGGCATTTCGCCAATATTTGTTCCACTCTTGTGAATTTCTAACATACTCTCAACATGAAATAATTGGGTTAACATGGCTGAATTATCCTATGTACATGGAAGTCTGCACATCTTAGTTCACGTGACTATGCCTGCACATCTTTGTTCATAAGCATTTTTTTTTTTTGAAACAACTTGCATGCTGAACTTTCCATTTTTAAATGCTAACCTGGGTTCCTATCGTATTTGAGAACTTTCCAATTCCTGTAGCAGTTAATGGGGGAAAATTAATTACCTGTGTTTTTCTTTGTGTGGACAAATAACTTGGTGACTGTATTGGAAATTGTTTTGAATGTAGGCTTGATTTTACAGCTGCGGAGAAGGAGGCATTTTTCTATGAGGTATAAACATAAAATTTTCACTGTCAATTTTTTTCCATGCACAACAAACTCAACATTCACATATGTTCAAATTAGAAAACTTTTTGCACAGTACCGAAGTTGCACTTTTGGTCATAGACAAATGAAACCTGTTGCTTTTAGGATGTTTATATTAACAAATGCTACCTTGCCGGTGGCAACTATATGTTTACATTATATGGCAATTGAATTTGAGATGTCATCACCCTACATATTTTAGGTCTTGGAAAATTACAACCTCTATACCTCTTGTAAAAAATACTATGTAGCTAGTTATCAATAACATGATTTGGCCGCTGAATCTGCTGAGATATTAGCCTACCAGAATGCGTATCTTGTACTTATTAGTTGTAAGTCAGCAGCCTTCGGATCAAATATACTAACAGGTCAAAAGAAGTTAGTTTTTGTTTGTTGAATCATCTGAATAACTACTTGGGAGGCTGTGCTTATGCCCTCACCTTCTTGACTACAATCTCCATCTCATTGTAAGCCTGTTACACATATCCCAAAGCTCAGTGCAGAGATATGAATATATGCCAAACCTCTTTCCTATTTGCTCATGGACTTATACTGAAAACCATACCAATTCATCCAAGGGCAAGCAACACAAGTTGGGAAACAGAAATTAAATATCAGCTTTTGGTGCGTCCATTCCCAACAGCCAATTTGTCCCTCCATTTTTCATGTGTCAGCTGCTCCACTGTCTTTGAAGAGATATTTTCTGTTAGCAGGCATAATAGCCATTCAAGCATACACATAGGTATTATGAATACATATTAAAATGTATTGCTCGCTGACAGTTTCATGTCTACAGGTAAACAAGGCTATTCTTGGCATTCATGGTGTAGATGTGCAGTTCTTTGGAATCAATTTCTTAGAATCTTTGGTACATGTCACTTTCATAGGTTATTGCATTTTATCAGCATATTTTTTTTTTGATTGGATTTTGCTTTATTGTTTTACATGTACCAGAATCTAGGACTTACCATTCTTTCTTTGCAGGTGTCGGAATTCTCGCCTTCTACTTCTAGTGCAATGGGCCTTCCTAGGGAATTCCATGAGCGATGCCAGATGTCATTAGAAGTAGACTATTTGAAGGTTCTTCAGTGCTTTTTGCTTATATGTTTCATTATTTTGCTACTTCCTTTGGTAAATTTATATCTTTGTTCTCTATGGTCGACTTTTTCGTATAATAATTTCCTTTCAAAATACAGACATTCTATTGTTGGGCACGAGATGCTGCTGTAGGGGTCACAAAGAGAATAACAGAATCTGACACTGAGGTACTTGAAGTTAAGGTTTGTACTGCTGCACTGCGTCTCATGCTTCAAATCCTAAACTGGGAATTCCGGAATAACACTTCTGGCGCAAAAACTGGTATAAATGTTTTTTCACCTGGAGTTAGGGCAGATAGTTCTCCATCAAAGAGGTCTGAGTGTACCTTAGTGCAGGTAACATATTTTATCTTATTGTAAATTCTTCTTTCTTTCTTTCTTTTTTTCGTCAGAAAGGTTTTTTTGGTGTGTGAGTTAAATAAGAGATTGCACACAATACTATTTGCCTTTTGAGAATTCACTCATACACGTGTCCAAGATTGGCACCATATATGGATTTTCCCTCTCTGGTTACACTTGAGGTGGATCAATATTCCGTATATATGGAGAACCAAAATGGCTATTGCATGGTTATTTACAAGAGTTACAAGTATGTAGTTTTGTCATCATAATAATAGCAGTCGTTTTTGCTGCACATTCCATACTAGCTTGTCCTCCTAGAGATTTCAAAATCCCTTGAACGCAATCAGCCATATTTAATTGAGTGGTATTTTTTACGCAGCAGCTGGAAGTAATGGATTCTTGTACTTTGAACTCCAATTTAGTGATGCATCTTTTTGCTGATTGACTATTTATGTTGCTTGTAGCCTGGCCCTGCATGGCATGGTGTTTTGGTTTCAAGTGGACATGTTGGGTGGCTTTTGGGCTTGTATGCAGCACTAAGAGGGAAGTTTTCAAGTGGAGGTTACTGGCTTGATTGTCCTATTGCTGTCTCTGCTCGGAAGCTTATTGTTCAATTCTGTTCTTTGACAGGAACAATATTTATTTCTGGTTGGTTTTTTTTTTGAAACACATAATTCGCTCTTTAGTTTATGGATCAAATCTTATTGGTGCAACCTTTTCTTACACACCTCACCTTATATCTTTTGTGACATTTGAGCACTTTTTGCAAAACTTCTTTATCCTGTGCCTTACTTATATCTACTCTCATCCTTTTTTGATGTTTGTAAATAAATGAGTAAAAGAACCAGTTAAATCCCGAAGAAGTGTGTAAGTGGAAAAAAATGAATTTCCATGTCAAACATATCATGTTGTTTATGTGGATTTTTGCCTACTCATTTTTTAAATTCTAGCAGAAATGGATTACCATGGCCAAATTGGCTCTTTACATATTACACAATTTGCAAAGCCAAAGGTTGAAGTGAAGAAAGTTCATATGTTGTCTTCTAGCTGTTCTTTGAAGTTTTGTAACTAAAATGGTACAGCTGCACAGTCAGTCATATTAGTATATTTTCCTAAATGACATGAAAGAATAAATTTTCAGTGTAGATTGATTGGAAATTTTTGTTGTCAACTTGTTTTACTGTGGTCTATGAAAAAGCATCATGCATTCTCCATCTCCCTCTTCTGGTCACTCCTTAAATCGAAAAGAAAACGTGAAGATTTGGCTGTAAAGTGTGTCTCAAGTCAGTGGCATTGACTGATTGGTGATCTCAATAAAAGAATTGCTTCCCTTTTCAAAAATATTCTTGTTTTCTGTTTGGTTACTTCTTCAGTGTGTAATTGTTCATTGATCTAGATAATGGACAAGGGCAAGAAAATCATTTACTGCAACTGCTTTCTGGGATAATTCACTGGCTCGATCCTCCTGATGCTGTCGCACAAGCAATTGAATGTGGAAAAAGTGAAAGGTAACATCCCTATATATTTACCCATGCCTGCAGTTAGGTAATTTTACTATCTCTAAGCCTCAAAATCATTCTGGTTTCTTTCAGTGAGTTGCTTGATGGCTGCCGGGCATTGCTATCTTTGGCCACTGTAACGACCCCTTTTGTATTCGACCAACTCTTAAAATCCTTGAGGTCAGTTAAAGGGTTTATATTCTTTGCCTTGTATAATGGTTGCACTTAAACAAAATTGACCAGCAAAATCTGTAACTTCTTAAATGTTCAGGCCCTTTGGAACTCTTACCTTGTTATCCACCTTGATGTGTGAAGTCATTAAAGTTCTTATGAATAATAATACGGATGAGGAGACGTGGAGCTGGGAGGCCCGTGACATCTTGCTAGATACTTGGACCACTCTTCTCGTGGTATGCTCATAGGGGCTATATAATTTCTCTTGTTAACTTACTTGAGATATTCCTGGGCTATGAGTTAACATGAAGTCCTGTTGATTCATATAATTTGCCTATCAATATCATTCTTGATGGTTGCAAGGTTAGATATAATTGATATTCTTCAATCCATCAGTCTGGGATTGATGTGCTTCCTTTTTGATACTAAAGTTTGTCATTTGGTAGTGTCTGTAGCTTGTTTATTTTCTTGATATGATGCCAATTTCTCTATGTAAAATTATCAGTTCCTGGTTAATAAATGAAAGATTTGTTGCTTTTCTTCTTCAGCCAGTGGATGGTACTGGTGGGAATGCATCACTTCCACCTGAAGGTACAAATGCTGCAGGCAATTTATTTGCCTTAATTGCAGAGTCTGAGCTAAGAGGTTTGCATATTGCTTTATGCTTATCTTGTTGGATTTTTACATTTATCATGTATTCAATCTTTTCTAATGCCTTTTTACAATTCATGCGCACTGTAGTGGCCTCTGCATCGGCTATGAATGATGAAGAGGAATCTGACTGCCTGCAGGCTTCCATTTCAGGTACAAGAAAATATTTCAAATCTTATATGGCCAACCTTGAGTTCAATTTTTGTTTGAAGTCTATGATCTTACGTAGCTTATTTCATTATCTTGTACTTCCAGCCATGGATGAAAGGTTAACTTCTTATGCTCTTATAGCAAGAGCAGCAATTGATGTCACGATTCCATTACTCTCGAGATTGTTTTCTGAACGATTGGCGTGTCTTCATCAGGTTCTCTTGATTATTGTCTTTTTCAACTATGCATTTGTTAGGGCCAACTATTTTTGTGCTAGTGCTGCTTTGTCATTGTGAGGTTGGATTACAATACAATGCATATCTGAAATCTGTAGGATTTATCAGTCATCCACTTATGAATTTTTTGAAGTTATGGGATATAAGTGTACTTTGTGCTCCACTACTCACCTTATTGAATTTTGTGATAAAAGAAAATTAAGAATTGCAGTTGTAAAAATTTAATGTTGGCTGATATCGTTATACTAAGTTTCTGATATTTCTTCTTCTTTAATCAATGAAAATTACCTATTCATTTTATCCAGTTGACTCAAAAACGACAACTTACAGTTGTGTATTGTTTTTCAGAGGCCCAGCCCTATATTGCTTAACCAGCAGCCGAGTCCATCTTTGCAATAGAATAAAACTTTTTACCCCATCAAGAAGTTGCTTAAAAATAATAACTTGTATATTAACCCGGAATCCTGGCCCTGTGTTGCTTAACCAGCAACCTAACCCTGATTTTTGATAACATAGGAACTTTTTACCCCCATCAAAAGCATTCTCTAAAAATTTGTTTAATAGTTTTAATTGACCTGGTACCTAGATCCTAGATTGTCTTATTCAAAATAGGCAATTCATCCAAAATCTAAATTATACGATACAATCTTATACAGAAATAAAGTGGAGAATCACTTGAAGGACCTACCAAGAGATGAAATATCCCAACGGCCTGGTAAAATATGAATTGTTAATTCGGCAGTTTCATTTTCTTAAACTGTTCAAGACAGGCCTAAGTCATGGTTAGTACATGGGCTTACGTGTTTGGGAGGAATATATATGTATCATATCGCTATACCACCTCCTGGATGACTTTTGAGTCCAGGCTTTGATATATGGCTTTGCATGCACATTTCATCATTTATTGTTCCTGCCCCGATTGCTTATGTTGAATAAGTTGCCTTTCATGGTTTGCTGCTTTTGCATCTAGTTTCACAGCTTTATCTTTTTTGAAATTTGAAAATTTGCAGAGTTAGGATTTAGGAATATAGATTCAGTGGGAATATGAGCTTAAGTTCATGTATCAGTATATTCCTGATCAATTAAGGCTTTTTTTTTTTACTGAGAAATATTTTCTCATAGATTGATTTGGGAGACCAGTAATTGCTGGTGATTATATTTTCATATCTGATGTAATTTACTTCTTTGTAGGGCAGGGGCACTGTTGACCCAACCCCAATTTTGGAGGAACTTTACTCATTGTTACTGATAACTGGGCATGTACTTGCAGATGAAGGGGAGGGAGAAACACCCCTGGTATTGGTTACTTGTTATGTTCAATTATGCCAATCTAAGGCTTTTTGTGTAGAAATTTTATGCCCTTGAATTTCTGGACGTGCATATGGTACTGCTCATTTTTTTTATTGTTCATTTTACTTCATCAGTTGCCATCTTTGAAACAAAATGAAATTGCTGGTTTCTGGATGATCAATTAGCCTTTTGTTTTGCTTTGTTTCCTTTTCTGCGATTGACACTTAGTTGTTTTTTCTGATGCTCATTTTTGGATGGATCTTTGAAGTTGCATGTTTTAGAGAACTAGCTTCTTATATAGGAGAAACTTCTTTCTTTCTGGTGTTTAAAATCTTTATTTTGTAAGAATATTCAGTTCCAAATGAATGTTATCACTACCTTTGCAATCAACATGTTTTAAGGGCCCCTTTTTAAGTATGAGCGTAGTGCATTTCTGCACAAATAAATGTGATGATAATTCTGTGCTGATTTTCACTGATTCTTGGATCTGAAACAGATCATTATATGACTTGAAGTCTCTAATCACTTGTTGAATTTCGTGACTATCAGGTTCCAAGTACCATACAAACTCATTTTGTAGACACTGAGGAGGCAGACAAACATCCTGTCATTGTGCTTTCTAGGTAAGTTTATTAGTTTCTGTTTACTGAAGACGTAAAGGTTTTGTCAGAATAATCCTTCAGTAAGTCCTACCTAGTTTTGCAAGTTCTGCTTATAAATACAAATAATGGAGAACAACTTATATTCTTATGTTGCTTCTAGTCATGATACGCCCTTGAAAAGATTTTCACTTGTTGTATTTCATTTTACTTGTCGAATAAACTTGGCATTTTAGATAATAAAAACTTCATAGCTTTTCATATTAAATGTTCCTGTTGTTTTTGTTTATTACTGTGGGAATGTTTCCTCAACTGACGCTTGAAGAGATAAAAACCTAGAAAGCATCTTGACTCCCTACCCAAATAAAAGATCTAATCACACAAATTTCTAAAGCTAGTAATCTTTGATTTTACACACGTATTTTACCGTAAAAATCTTACGCTACATTCTTGTATCTTGAATTTTGTTTTCAGTAGCAGAAGTGGTGTTTTATTGATACGTCATAGTGCTCTAATTAAATTATTTGGCTTAGTTTGTCAAAACTTTGTATTTTTTTTAAGTCTGGTAATTATACCAATAAATGTCAATTTCTTGTTTTGGTTTGCTACAGTTCAATAATAAAGTTTGCAGAGCAATGCTTAGATCCTGAAATCAGAGCATCTATTTTCAGTCCTCGACTCATGGAGGTACAATAGTGATTAAATCTTGTCTTACTGAATATCCCCTATTTCATTCTGTTTTGTGAGTTCTGTTCTAGGTAAATGTTTCAATGCCTGACATCTTTTATGTGTATGAGTGTGATGCTTGTCTTCTGAAATTTTGATTTTGGGTTGATTTTGTTCCATTCTATCTCATGTGAGTTAGTGATTCAACATACCTTGATTTTTATGTGTATGCTTTCCATTTATTTTTTGCAACAAACACATGAGATAATATTATAATGATACATGGACAAGCAGAGTTTTAGGTTCTTTTGTTATTCTATTGGATTGTCTGATTGTACAGTTTACAACCTTAAATGTAGGCTGTTATATGGTTTCTTGCAAGATGGTCTCGTACATATCTAATGCCAGAAGAATATAGTGACAGCAATTTTAATTCGGGTCATGATCGTGAATATCAATTTCGGCAATTGCTCTCTAGAAAAGCCTTGCTCAGTTTCTTTGGAGAACAAAATCAAGGAAAAATTGTGCTTGACATTATTGTTCGCATCTCAGTGACAACACTCTTGTCTTATCCTGGGGAGAAGGATTTGCAGGTGTGCGTTAGAGAACAATTCCCTTGTAATACACTCAATTGTTTGATATATTTTTTTTTCTAATATTTGCTCTGTTTTCCGCATTTTTCTGATTTTGATAATCGAGTTTTATTCAACTGCTGTAATCATTTCTGTTCCACATGCTTGTCTTCACTTTTCTTCAGGGTTAGCGGTTAAGATATTCACTCCCAAAGTAGGCGATAGAAAACTTATCAGGAATGAGATCATATGTCTTGGATGGAGTTAGTACTGTGTTTCTAAAAATCTCGGCCCATATGTGCACATGATGGTGATTGCATAAATGTTATATGAAACTAGTTAGAAGCAGTATCAGGAAAACAGTCTTGGAATCTTGGTTCATGAAAGTGGTACTATTTACTGGAAAATCCAGTAGAAGGCAAGCTGGCGCCTCAATATGGGAAAACTGTTTGCAGGTGGACCTGATTCTCTTTGTGCCTTGTTGTTGCACAGCCTGGATCGCAAAATTTCCCTGAATAGGCTGAGAATGACTCTGCTTGTCCAATATAATCTGCTTATTTTGTGAAATGTGGAAATTGTTTCTTTTAACAATGTGCTGTTACAAGTGTGATGTTGTTGATGATGATAATAACAATAACAATAACAATATTATTATTATCATCATCATCAACATCATCATCATGGTCGTTGTCGTCTGTGGTTGTTTTTTATATAAGAATTCTTGAATTTGTTGGGTAATATAGCTGTTTGCGATTGGTCAGTAAGAGCCATCAACTTATATTACTTCATAATTTCTTAAGAACAATATTGACAAGAAAGATAAATTGAATTGCCTGTGCTCTTTGATAGATTAACAGTGGACTTATTTTTACATTATGTTGGTTATTTGAGTTATGGCACATAGTTACTGGCTCATTGAAATCATTAAGAAGCTCTCCCTGACAAGTTAGGCTTCACAATCTATAGGTTCCGCAAATTTCACCATGTTCCTCAAAATAGGAAAAAGAAAACATCTTTTTTATATGGATCCCAAATAGTTCAATCTCTTAATTTCTGGCAAGGGAAATGCTGCAAATCTCACGCTCTCTCTTTTTTTTTTTCGGACTTTTGACAGACTCTCACTTGCAACCAACTACTTAATGCTCTTGTTCGACGGAAAAATATCTACGTTCACCTTGTCACATTGGTGAGTCAAGTCTTCTTTTGTTTTTTTTTTAAATTTCACATGTCTTCGTTTTATTTTTAATTTTTTGAATGCTTTGCCTTATAAGTTGGCTATATTCGCATCTTGTTCTTGGTTGTATTTTTCTTCAATTTTTTTTCATATGAATGATTAGAGAAAAGGTGTTACATATTTACGTTTATGTTTTCTGGACTGTTGATGTGAACCTGTATCTTGAGGAGAGATGGAATGTGGTTCAGTGGAGTCAAAATTTCGTATTTTCATTGCATTTTAGAGAATGTTATTTGAGCCAGTTCATCTCAAAAAATTTCACAGGACTCGTGGCGTGAACTAGCAAGTGCTTTTGCTAATGATAAAGTTCTGTTCTTGTTAAACACCCCTAATCAAGTAAGAACTTAAGAAGTATCTATCTGTAACATTTCTTTCCTGTTTTGGGGATAAAAACCTGATAATGAATTATTCTGTTCCAGCGTTCATTGGCTCAAACA
>CANXYI010506114.1:0-10176 GCA_948208565.1 Hura crepitans | reverse complement strand
AGCTATACTTGACTATAAAGATAAAAAGCTAACCCTCTAGACTATAGAGGGATAGATAGTGATAGTTATAGGTGAGAGAAACATTGTGAGTAATCTCATTATAGCTGTTACAACAAAAAAACTCATCCGAAAAGGGTGTGAAACTTATTTAGCTCATGTCATTGACACTGATGCTTCCACCCCAGTATTAAATCATATTCCTATAGTGTCTAAGTTTCTTGAAGTGTTTCCTGATGAGTTGCCAGGTTTTCCTCCATAAAAGAACTTGATTTTGAAATTGAGGTGTATCCTGGTATAACTCCTATTTCTATTACTCCTTATCGAATGGCACCTGTTGAGCTAAAAGAATTGAAAGTGCACCACTTAATGGATTTCTTTAGGAATCTAGTAGGAGCTATCATAAGACTATTCAATTATTTTAGTCTAACTATGTCCATGTTAAAGATTCATTTCAGGTATAAGTCCCTAAATAAATTTCACTGGACAGTTATAGGTTTTTTTTTTCGTAAGCCATTTTAAGTCCTAATTTAACTCTTTTCATGCCCTTTTTTAGTGCTATTTGCACTCATATTCATACACTTTCATAGGCCTAAAGCCAAGCTTAATTATATAACTTAAATTGCCTTAAAAGATGATTCCATTTCATTTCACATAAACATCACAAAAGTGTCCTAAAATTTAGTGCTATTTACATGCCAAAGTTAGTCCATTTTAAAGTCAATTTTACCATACTATTATAAGCTATTTTCAATATCCTTTTCCAACCAATTCCTAACCTTAAATGGCATCCCAAATTCCACACATTTCATGCCCTATTACTCATGCATATTCACCTAATTCATGCCAAATATACATTACACAAATCATGCCAAAAGTGCCATGCTAATCACACACACACATGCCATGCCATACCTTACCTTTCATGCCACAATTTGCCTTGCACACCTCTTGGCCAATGCTTCTTAATGGCCATGTATATACTTTTTCCACATTCAAGTACACATGCACATATCCTAGCATTATTCAAGCATGCTTATACACACACAATGCAATTATCATGCAAACTATGCCATGGTATGCCTTGTACATGCCTCAACCATACTAAACACACACACACATAAGCCTTGTTCATTAAATTCATCACCTACACCTATAATGCCATCACTAACGAGCCAAGTTCCATACAATATGCTATGAAAACTTACCATGCACCTAGCCTACATACCAAGATAGCCTCTTGACCAACTAAGGCTTAATATCAACTCTCCCATTTTTCCCACACATAAGTATAATTTATTCATTTCTATATAAAACACCTTAGAAATCATGCCAATCTCACCTTAATCAAGCCATCCACACACCACACATATCGCTCACACCTTTCCCATTCATTCTTTTCATCAAAGCACCATTCTTATCATTCATTCCACACATAATTAATACTAATACATGCCTAGTTCACAATTACATACACTTTAACCATGAGTTCCTTAACTTTCATAAAAGGTTTCTACATCATTTACATATGAAATCTAAAGTACATGCCTCCAATGACTTAAATTCGCATACATCTTTTGCAAGGAAGACTTCTCCCACACCTTAAGCTTCTAAAGAACCTAGTTACACCTCACTTTGCCTCACTTCTATACACGCCATCTTCGCTTTGAAAAATCATAGAAAATCCTACAAGTCCCCAAATCAAAATCCAAGATTATAGGCATTTTTAGAATAGTAAAATCCTTTAGGAAATAAATTAAAAAAGGATCAAACACTTATACATAAAGAGTTGGTTTTCAATACCCATTTATGCACACTTAGAAGTTCTTCAATTTCTTTGAGCTTTAGGGACTTTTATGGCCTCTAATCCCTTCACAAATCAATTTACAACACATTAAGAGGATTTTTAGTTGCAATTGGGAAGAGAAAAGAATTTAAGAGGCCATAAAAATGGTGGGAGGAAGAAGAAGATGGCATTAGGAATAAAGGTAGAAGAAATGAGGAGAATAGGTGGGCGATGGGGTGCATTTGCCAAGTGGTCATCTATATGGCAACATAGAGTTTATATAGTGACTGAGGTGGCATTGGTGGGGTCACATGCCACTCAAGCATCCCAAAATTGCTCGATTTTAGCAAAAACTTTAGGAAATTTTTTAAAATCACTTAGACCTCTAAAAATCATAATGTTTATTTTAAAAATCCTCAATTGGTCCTATTTAAAGGCTCATAAAATTTTATGACCAAATTCCCTTAATAAGATAGTTAACCAACTACCTTAGTTTATGTGTAAAATCCAAAATTAAGGAAAAGTTACAAATGACCTTGAAATTGAAAATTTCCTTTACTAATGGACTCAGGGGAATTTTTTACCTTCAGGGTATGGTATTTTTAGTTTTTTTCGGCCACATCCTGGGTCATTCCCAGCTCAAATCCATCTAAGACTATGGCCCACTAGATTATAGCCTAAAATAATTTATTAGTTATGCTAAATCTTTAAATTAAGCCATTTTCATTATTTTTAAGCCCCTCAAAGTTTCATAACTAGTACAATCCTACCTCGGGCCTTGTAAAGGTGACTCGGCACTCTAGCCACACTTTTCAAGCCTCAAAGGTACTATTTATGGAGCCTTAACTTACGGGTGTTACGTGCCAGGACCTATGTACTTCCGTAAGTTAAGATTCCTAACATACATTGGCATAGTAAGCACTATAAAGGAGGAAGCCAACATTGATTTGCCTTGGTGTCATGACATCCGAACTTACTTGGAAACCAGGGAATACCCAGAATATGCAACTAAAAAAGATAAAAAGGTCTTGCATAGGTTATCTGTTCAATTCACTTCTATGCAAAGGATACTATAAAAGAGGCACTTTAATGGTGTACAACTCATATGTGTTGATGAAATAAAAGCCTAAAAAAACTAGTAGAGGTGCATGAAGGTGTGTGTGGCCCATATATGAATGGGAGGAACTTAGCAAAGAAAACCACAAGACTAGGGTACTATTGGCTAACCATGGAAATAGACTATTATAGCTTCATCTAGAAATGTCACAGGTGTCAAATTTATACCAATCTAAGTCATCTACCACCAACTAAACAAATCAATTTTTCTTCTCTATGGCTATTTTCTAAATAAGAAATTGACATAATTAGAGAAATAAAGCCATATGCAATAAAAGGTCACAAGTATATAGTAACCATCGACTACTTTTCAAAGTGGGTGGAAGCTGAATCTTTTAATAAATTAGGGATAAGGCAGATGGCTAAATTTATTGAAAGAAACATAATTTATAGGTATAGATTACCACAGCAAGTGATCTTAGATAATAGGGTGCAGTTTGAAAATGAGACCAAAAAACTTGTGCAGAAATACAAAATTGAGCACCATAAATCTTCTCTATATAGACCTCAAGCCAATGGTGCAGTAGAAGCAACCAATAAAAATGTCCAAAAAATTTCACAAAAAATGGTGGTCAAGTATAGGGATTGGGTTAAAATGTTACCATTTGCACTTTGAGGCTACAGAAGAACTATTAAAACCTCTACAAATGCTACACCTTACTCACTAGTGTATGGAATTAAAGTGGTGTTACTAGTTGAGATTGAATTTCCTTCATTAAGGGTTGTTTTAGAAGTAAAGGTGCTAAAAGCTAAATGGGTAAGGGCTAGGTATGAACAACTGATCCTAGTTGATGAAAAAAGACTTAAGGCTCTATATCACATGTAGTTGTACCAGAAGAAGGTTAGTTATGGTTATAATAAAAAGGTCAAATCTAGTTCAATTCAAGAAGGAAATCTTGCCCTAAAGCAAATTAGACCTTTACTAACAGACCCCAAAGAGAAGTTTAAGCCTAATTAAGAAGGTTCATACATAGTGAAGAAGATACTCAAACATAGAGGTGTCATGATCTTAGATTTAAAAGGAAATGAGTTTTTAGAACTTGTGAACATGGACAAGCTGAAAAAGTATTTCTACTAAAAAGAAAAAAAAGAAAAAGTTTGCCAAGTTGAAAACCCTAAAAGGGGTGGCTTAGGAAAAAGTTAGGACACCTCGATAAGGTGATAACCTGAAAATAGGCACTTCATGCAAAAATTAGGGGATAAGAGAGAAAATGTCCAATCAAGAAAATCTACCAAGGCTGATTGGTAACAGTGGTATTATTAAAGGGTAACTAATGTATTTACCAAGTTTAAGCAGTTTAATTTCAAATGCAATAAATGACAAAATTACTTGGTTATGATCACTAGCATACAAACTTCCATTTAGTGAGAAATGTCATATAAATAATTAAACTCTAGAAGTTTAGATACGATTCTTCTTTTTAGAAGTAAAAGTTAAATTTTTGCTCTTTCTCTTTAATATTAATGTCTTATTGTCCCTTAATGTACTAATAATCCAATTATTGCATTTATCATCTATACGTATGTTACTAGCTTTATTATTAGGCACATCTTTCAACACAACACGACATTTCCATAAGTCAGAAAAAGAGCATAAGAAATGTTATGTCAAAGAGCTACCTTGAAAGCTTAAAAGTTCAAGAGAAACTTGTTGTATCAACTTGAACTATCGTTAAATCTTATTAGGAATGTAGAAGGTTGCATGGCTTAATCTAACTAAGGGAATATATCTAAAATGACAAGATAGACAAAAGTGAGAGATCTTTCACCAAGGATATGTCTATCAAATCTCAATAATCCTACTGAGCCATATAGCCACTGCTCTAAAATATTGCACTTTTCCTCCAATCTTCTCTCATAATGATGATTCGGGGTATATCTAATCCAAAGCTTCTCAGGAGGAACCATAAGCAACTTCAATCTCATCTATAACTAGATATAAAAAAAATGGTGTTGTTATGTTTGAAAATCCGAATAGGACCACCTAAGCAAAAGTTAGGCAAACCTACTAGTGCAAAAACCCTTATAGGTATGCTAAGCAAAAGTCAGGGTTAAGAAATAACAAAAGCTAAAGGGAAAACCCAAATAGGTTCTATAAGCAGACCTGTAAAAGCAAAGGACTTCCAACCTTGAAATTGATATCACCTCTCTTTAAAGCATCCAACCCTCGAATGGTTTTAGCCAAAAGGATTGTGGCCAGAACATATTCCCATCAGAATTTGAAGTGCTTTGAAATCACAAGTATACATAATAGAACACACTTCACCCATTCCATAGAATTAAGTGACAATCAACTAGGAAAGTAAAGAATTAACTGCAAGGAAATTGGACCCACACCTAAGACCATCTTTTAGGCCACTAAGGGTGAAACCCCCAAGGCAAGCACAACGTCCATACGATAATCATCTTTGAAAGATGGAATAACAAGAGGAACATCTAATGAAAGGCTAAAATTTATAATGGTAGCAAATTCCTCAAGAGTAGGGATGATCTCTTGGTGATTGAAAATAAATACATGAAAGATAGGATCCCAATAGTACACAGTAGCACAGAGGAAATTAAGGTCCATCCTCACCTTTTTTAAGAATCTGAGGATAGAAAAAAGGGCAAGAATGGGTGCATTCCAAGTGGGTTTTGAATCTAGGATTTAGGACAACTGTTGACCAAAAGAGAGAGACATAATGAAAATAGCATGAATGGCTAGAAGAAGGTGGCATTTATAAACTCCATATCATGTTATCCCTAACCCTACAAGGAAAAGGAATCCAAAACACATGAGGACATCTGCACAGACCTCAATACAGATGAAGTCAATGTCATGGTCCACACGAACCATGAGACAAGTCCGTATAGACACTTATAAGTAGACTTAGAAGCATATATAAAAAACCAAGTCTACAAAGACCATGGCAGAAGTGTCTACATGGACTAAGTCCCTAGAATAATAAGCCTTGTCATAAAATGAAGTGGCTAGGCCTCTAAATGATCTAGAGTCTAGGGAACAATTAATGGTGTAGTAGCACATCAATCTTTCCTAGATAAATGAAGGGTTATCTACCAATTGATCCTATGTGAATTATAGAGATCTTGCCATACTATGTAATAGCATGACCTACCATGGTTATTAAAGGTAATCTCCCATCATGGTATTATTTAAAATGACACTAGACCATTGATGAGATGCTTATTTTAGGGGATTTTAGACATTCTCCTTAATGTGGCTATGTATGCTAAAATAGATTACTTAAGAAAGGTCACCGAAAATATAATGCTTAGTCAACTTGCACCAATTAATACAAGAGACTACATCCTATATCTCAATGAAGAAATGTTAAAGAATGCCATTAAGCTTTAGCTCTCTAATTACATGGATGGTTAGGAACTCCTTATCATGAAGGATGTCATGCACATATAGAAGTGAAGATGTCTCTGTATACTTTCAATGTATTTCATCAAAACATTTTCATGTATACCAATTCTTGCATAAAAATGAAAAATACATATTCAATACAAAATAATGTATATATTATATCAAAATGTTGTAAATATTTAAATATACAAAAAATGGGTGGCTTATTAACAAGAAAAAGAGCAAAAAGATGTTGTCTGTCTCAATCCTCACTCTCACTCTTTGTGTCCTTGTCACTAGAAAAGAGCACTAACTTCTTAAAAATCATCAGTGCCCTTAATTTCCTCTAAGTCTCATGAAGTGCTGCCACCTTTCTTGTTAGCTCATTCTACACAAGAATAAGGAATCAATGCATTTTAATACATCATGCATATTGTGTACATATACATATTGAACTTACCAATGTATGAAAGTACTTACAATGAGAACTTAGGTCTCATCCACCATGGCTCATCTAAAAGCCTTTACCACCTAAGTAGACCTCTTAATAGGAGCCCTCTTAACCTATCAAAACTGAGACAAGTGTTACACAAAATTATGCTAACATAGTGACCAGTAAGAGTCATAAAAGCCATACTATTGTGGTGTTCTTTGGCTTAAAAGGCACTAACTAGTTATCCTTAATGCAAAGATGCATAGAAGTCAACTCCCCAACCCTGCCATATTACATGTAACTCTACTCTAGCATGTCAATCAAAGTGCCAATGAACTAACTAGGCAATAATAACTAAATAGTAGCCAAACTAGAGGCTCCACTCTTAGAAGTACATATAGGATGAGGTGAAAATTAAGGACTTACCTTCTTCCTACTTGAAGAAGGCCTACCTTAGAAGTAGTAGCAGTAGGCTATAATGCAAGACATAATCAAAGACCACATTCAAAAACCATAAGTATAAGGTTAAACAAGAATAGCTATGCAGTGGGTCCTGAAGTATATGGCACATGAGGCAATAAGTGTGTAGAAGTCTAAGAGGAATAATCCTTTCCATCACTCTCTAACAATATATCAATAGGCATGCTCGTAGTCATGCCCTGTACAAGCTCTAGGTTATTGATATACCTCTTGAATAGTATGGAGTCAAGAAGACCCTAAGGAATAAGGTGTGCATGCACCTATGTGCCAATTCAACGCCCTCTCTCTGAAAAACTAGGAATATACCTCAAAGGTAGTCAGTAATATCCTTTGAGAGGATAACTCTTAAATAGAACGAAGAAAGCCTGGCATCTCTTTAGTGAGGAAAACCCACTAGGCCAAGTCAATCTGAAAAGCAAATCAGGTAAGCACAAAATTCACAATGAGTTAAAATAATGTATTTACATTTTTACAAGATCACTTATGTTACTTCAAACTCTAGAGCTAAGATACTAGTGATGGTGCATCAAGGAGGAAGCATTCTAAAGTCCTGAGGATAGTCAAACCAACTTATCCATCATTAGATATTGATAAGGGATATCTAGCTCACATGGACATGGTAGTAAGTGGAGCTCATATGCCTATACCTATGAAAAAAAAAACATGTCAAAATTGAAAGAAAAGGGAATCAATAAATAATGGACAAAATTCATGAAAAACACTTATAAAAACACATGAGATGAAGCCCTGAACAAATTGATGGCTTTTTTTCATACGAACTGTAATATCCAGGCTTTTGTATATTTAGCCTAATGAAGGATAGCACTAGTTCTAAGAATTGTTACTCTCAATATACTCTAACATAGGAAAAAAGCACTAGCTCACATTGCCATTAGCATTCGCAAACAATTTAGTCCCTAAGAGATATAGCGTGAATCAACGAGTGTACTGGTGCACTTCAGTCTGTGTAAAAGGAGCAGCATTAGCCTATTGCTTATATAAGTCAGTGCATTAGATGCTACTTGAGTGATCCTTAGGCATAAAACCAAGAAAACTCCTCACTTCCTTAAGATAGAGAGAAGGGAAAAGGTAACTGGCATCAAACGCAATGTCTCGCCTAGTGCATGGCACTGTGGTAAAGAATGCCTAGTCAAATAGTGTGATGGTCAGCTCCCCAAATGACATATGGAAGGTAGTTGTCATATCTATCCACCTGTCTAGCAAAGCTTTAGATGGATAAAGGTGTAGACACCGGGTCTTTAGGGCTCCTAAGTTAGATTTGCATAATGATGATGAAAAGGACAATAATCCTAAAAAATGGATTTTTTACATCCAAAATGAAGATCTCAAAACTTTTCCTTAAAAAAATTGAAAAGGGCCATTTTCTAAGAGAAAATAGCCATTTTAGAGAAGAACGAGCCATTCTCGTGAACGAAATAGCTGGTTTGACAATTTTGGCCCAAATTGGGCCATTTTCGTATAGGAAACACCCATTCAGGACCCAAAATGGCCAAAACAGTCATTTTCATTACCAAAATGGCTGTTTGGGCCGTTTGGGCCATTTCACCCAAAACAAGACATTTCTACATGTGGAATGCCCGTTTGGGCCCTGAACGACTGTTTTGCTCGTGAAAACGGTCGTTTTCATCTAAAACAATTGTTTGGCTCACGAAAACAGCTATTTTGAGCCGTAAATGGCTGGTTTCATCCCAAAATGGCCATTTTTTTGCCTCGAAAGTCATGTATAAGTGATTTTGAGCAAATGTTGGTCATTTTATGGAGAGAGAAAATTTTTTAGAGAGAGAAAATACACCAAAAAGGCAAAAAAACACTCTTTCAACTCTAATTTTTTAGATTTTCTAAAGATTCAAGCACCGTTTTCAATGCAATCAATATCTTTCTGAAGGCAAATATACTCGGTGTGTTGACTGACCCTTTTTTCTACTATTTTTCATTTTTTCTTTCCATTTTATCCATTTACCAGTTAGATGTAATAATTTATTTGTGCCTATTTTCTACATTTGTAAGGTTGCCCATTTTATTTTCATTTATGTCTATTCTTCTATTTTTGCTTCATATCCAAACATATTATTTTTGTCATTTTTGCTATTTCTATTTTTCATTTTCCATTATCCATCTACTAGATAGATGTGATAATTTATTTAGGTAATATTTTATATTTTTATGACTATCCATTTTTATTTAATTTATGTCTGTCTGTTTATTTTTGCTTCGCATACTAATATATTATTTCTATTTTTGTGATGCAAGTTATTTTATTATTTGGGATATGAGCGCTATATTTTTTGCTACCTTATTAAAATTTGGTCAAGTAATTTTTTAACACCTATTATTTTTTTATGTCTATTTTATTCAGCGTTTTGTGCTTTTTCTACTGATTGCTTTTATTATTGCCTATTTCTTGTTAGATTGTTTTTTAGGCATCCTAAAATGTAATTTTATTTTTATTATTTATTCGATTAGATTGTATTTTAGGTAATTACCTTGTATTTTATTTTTATTTTTGAATTATTTCCTTGTATATTCCGTGAATGCTGTAATAATTAGAAAAATGATTTTTCACGCAATTTGAAAAATAATTAAAATATTTTTATTTAATTAATTGGTGTTTTATTAATAAAATGAGCTTTGATTTTTCTTAATAAAAGTCATAACAAAGAAAAAATATTTTCTAAAAATTGACATGTGAGAACTAAAGTTCTCAAATTAAATCCATCACCCGATTTTATGTATGACACTTTCAATTTCAAGGCTGAAATATTTTGCGAACACTTAACTAGGTAGAAAAATGATATTGCAAGTTAAAAAGAAATAATAATCAAAATCATATTTTTACACAATAAATTAGTATTTTGCTAATAAAATAAATTCCGATTCTTTCTTAATAAAACTTATCGCAATAGAATTCATTTTTCCAAATTAGCAAACGAGAACCAAAAGTTCTCAAACCAATCACCTAATTTCAATAAAAGTCACTACAATAAAATCTATTTT
>CANXYI010506012.1:0-10764 GCA_948208565.1 Hura crepitans | reverse complement strand
CTACTTTTGTATTTATTTTTGCAGAATGAAATATATAATTTGTTTTACACTCTAAATATGTTTACATACTATGATTATAATATGATCTCATAAGAAATAAAGTCACTAGTTGGAAATAGGAATGTTAAGATCACATTACTTATAATTTTCATACTACACATCCATACTAAATTTATGTCATCAATTATATTGGTATGTGTGACCATTAATGGGTCAAGTTACGAATTAATGTAACAAAAGCCGCTTTGATTCCATGCCAATATGTGAGATGGACCAAATTGTAACTAAGAAGATGTTTTCAAGATATGATAGCTATTTAAATGCGCACGTAAAGTAATATAATTAACTCAGAATATAATATATAGCCCAAGTGGAAAATTGTTGAGTTTAATCTTTTAAGTGGGCTTACATATTAAATTAATTATATTATTAGCTGTCACAATTAAAAGAGTAATTTAAGTGATCTAATTTTAGACTCTAAAGACATCTATTGGGTATAGACTTTTATTGTGTAAAAACCTAATACAGATTAAATTAGATTTTATAGGAACCTACTTAACCTAGTATATAAAGAGTATTAGGGTTGTGGTCCTGAATCATATTTCAATTGTCAATTTGCTATGCCCCATACATAAAGCAAATTAGTGAAACAACAAATCAAGGCTCAGAAACACTCAATTCTTTCAGTTAATTAATCAATTATGGATTTAGATATATATCTATAATTTTCTATTTATTTTTTATTGTCCAATAGTATGCATGTGATCTTTTGAATTTGATACATATTGATTGTATCGAGATGAATTAAAAGACCTAACATCTTCTTTTTTTCTTTTTAAGATTTTTTTCATAATTTTATTTCAGTAACCTTTTTTTAATAACAAAAATAAATTAATCTCGCTAACTGTTGCGACAATATTTCCTATTTTTCACAGTTTTAGAAAAAAAAATGGTGAAAAACTTAGAAATTGAACACATAAGCCTGAAAAATACAAACTTAAAATAATTCTGAAAACGACTTGCCGTTGATAGCATTAGCAGCTGACATTACAACTGGAAAATGTGATCTTCTCCAATCCCCCATAGGTCGGTGGTCGGTCGTTTGATTATTACCTGAAGGCATAAATTCTTCAATAATTATATAGTCAGTGGCCCCCTATTTTAGACTTATTTTCTCACTTACTAATATTAATTTTCATTATACCATTGATTATTAATCTTTTTATTTTTTAAAAAATATTTTTCAATTAGAGTACAGTCAGAAAAATAAAAATAATAAATTTGTCAAGTTGCTTGTGCTTTCATTATACACATATACATTTTTTTTATAGAGAAAAAAAAATTCAAATCGACTTATGGACGGATAGTAGCCAATCGATAAAAGCAATGGAGATTTTTTAAACTAAAGTATAATAAAATAAACCTATTACTTTCAATATAAAAACGATATATCATGAATTGAAAATAACGTAAAACGGATCATTTAGAAGAGGGCAATATCAAATATATTGATTCTGACTCGAGAATCAAGCAGGTAGGGACAATGTTGATGCAGGTGTCTAGTGGATCTAGGAGGGTATCGGTTTGTGGTGTAGCATGAAGTAAATATATTCCTCTACTGAAAAATAATAATAATAAAAAAGGTAAAAAGACATGTGATGCACGTGTCCCAACTGCCCTTTATCACTAGTTTGAATTTCTCTGACGTATTTCAATCAATTCACAAAATTGATTAAAATTCCCATCAATTTTAGAGTTGCTGAATTATTTTTGGATGTAAGTCATTTCAAATTCCCATCAAGATAAAACTTTTATTTATTTGTAATTGTATGGATTTTTATTTTTTAAAAAATGTAAAATCCAATCGTTAAATATTTTAATATGCGAAAATCAATTCTATAGTGAAGACAAATATTACCAATATTTTCCAATAATTGCAACTGAGTTGTTAATTTATTTAACATACTTTGTATGCATTTATTTTTTGCAAATTTTTTTATCCAATTGAATCACCTAATTACAATTAATATAAAAAAGTATGATAATAAAATCATGCTTCATAAATAGTTGAAACCGAGTAATTCATATATTTTTACTATTATCATGTGTGAAATAAAGGATAAATAAATAAATAAAGTGGATAAAGGTTGAAAAACAAAATAGGGAAAAATAAAAAAATATAATTAATAAATATAATGATGATCACACGTATACACAAAAAACATGAGTTTAAAAATTAAAAGCAATAAGCTTGAATTTTCTTATTGGGAGAAGGAGAGACGTGTGGCAAAGATCTTTTTTTAGTATTAAGCTCACTTAAATCACGTTTTACGCTGATACTTATAATATTAACAAAATCACATCCACATGTTTCTTTTTTTTATTTTTTATTTTTTATCTGTCGGAAATTCGGACAACGCCAATGAGGAAAAAAAAATTGAATTGATGAAATGACAACAGAGTACATATTACTGGTGGGAAATATAAGGTCAGCTAAAAAGTAGGAAGCAACGTACTCTCCGTAGCTTTAGAAGTGAGCAAAAAATTGAACTAAATCATATTAATAATTATTTTTTTTTCAGTTTACTGCTTTTATTTATCTTAAAAATTGAATTTGTTGAATATTTCACGTTAGTTAATTGTAAGATGGTTGTACTCGTTATAATGGCATGTGTAATTATTTCCCTTTGAGTTAACTTTTAGGGTGAGTTAGGCACGAGTCCATTTTCTTAACATAATATCAGAGCTACCGGTTGCGATGTTGGGACCACTCGCAGGTGTCTGCATATACGCACGCTGCAAGCTTCCCGTTATGTTTGGCCATGAGCGTAAGGGGGTGTGTTGAATATCTCACATCGGTTAATTATAAAATGGTTGTACTCACGAACCCATTTTCTTAATAGAATTGATTAAAATTTTAAAATAATGTCTTTTTATATGTTTAAAATGACTTTATTTTAAACAAAATTGAGATATTTTTATATGTAAAAAAATAAAATTTATAAAAAATTCGATTAGTTCGTTTGATTTTTTTTAAATTTTAATTTATTCAATTCGATTGATTTTAAAGGGATCTATTTGACTTAATCGATTTTCAAATTAAACCGATACGAATTTTTACTCCCCTCAGCTTTTATATATATATAAAAAAGAAAGTCTAATGCTCTTGCAGAATAATACTAATTCAATAACCAGAATTTAAAAAATAGAATAAAACTTATCACTTTGCATGAGCATAAAATCTAATTATTGGTATTATTTTCGAATGAGTACAGTGGTCGGTGCGTCATTAAGTAAAAAATCTCAATTTTGAATTTTATAAGAGAAAAGGCATGTGCCCTATAATTTATGGGGCCACGAGCATGGCAAATTATTGAAGGAATCAAGCTTTATCATATCCATTTTGTAGGATCAGCCAATGCACTGCCCCATGGGCCACCTAATGGCGTTTTTTTTTTTTTCTTGGCCCGTGGGGATATAATAATGCTATGATTAGGGGCGAATAAAACATATTCGAATCGAATAGATTATTTTTTTTTTTCTATATATTCGATTTGTTTAATTTTTTTATTTATCTAAAAATTAAGTAATTCAATTTGATTTTTAAATTACGAAAAATTCACATAATAGATTTTTAGAATATAAAATTTAATTAATTTTATTTTTTTATTTAGAATCATCATTATTAGAAATATAAAATTTAGCATCGAATTATTAATACAACATTTCATGAGAAAATAAAATATGCAAAAAATCTTAAATGGGTTTTTCTGTTTTTTAAATATATTATATTCATATTTATTTTTAAATAACACAGTTTTTGTAATAGCATGGATGCATTACGCAAAAAAAAAAGTTTATATTTTTTTAGTCATTATAATTTTAGGTGCAAATAAAAAATTAAATTAATTTTATATTAAGAATTTTATTTATAATCAATTCATCATAAGAAACAAGTTTAATTAATTCTTATTTTAAGGGTAACATTATTCATTTCGACTAAATAAATTTTGAATTAAATTAAAAATAAATTGTATTAATGCATATACAATTTTGACTTTTGACTTTTGATAAGGATATTCCCAAAATAAAATGCACAATCTTATAAACCTTAGGCTTTGCTGATTTGATTTAAAGTGGCCGGTGAGGATTTTTCCACTACTAGGAAAACAAATAAAAAATATTATATTTTAACCTTTGCATTATCCAAATGAGTGAACCTCTTATTTTCAACTGATAATTATAATTTAACGGTTCAGAATTTTTCAATAAATTTTTTTAATTTTTTCACTCAAAAAAATATAAACCGTTTTAAGGACGGAAGCTCAGACCCATATTTAAAGCTCTAGTGTTAAAGTTGATTTAAATTTTAATAATTTAATTTAATTTAATAATATCTATTTTATTTTTAAAATCATAAAATTCTCAAGTTTAAATTCTAATAGGTAGCATTCACAAAAACATTATTGAGAAGGAGGAAGTGATTTAACATAAAATTCTCGAATTTAATTGTCATTGCCATTTTTACAAAGAAAATTGAAAATAATATTCAATAAATTTTTAAATATTTCGATAGAAAAAATTTCAAATATAAAGGTTCGTGCATGATGAGATTCTATTCCTTTTTTTTTAAAAAAATAAAGGTTAATATTAAAGAAACACTTTGAACTCACGCGAATAATAAAAAGATGAAGATATGAATTATTTTTTTTTTTTTTCGGTTTGAAAATGAATTGATTAATTTTGGGTAGCGAATCTTCCACTAGCCAGCAATTGTTATTAATAAATATTAAAAAGAATTTTCTTTTTTTATTTTAATTAGATTATTATAGCTATTTAAACTTCTATGCTCAATAAAGCATTTTGAGCATAATTTCACATAATGTGTATAAAATATGATATTATATAAAAATAAATTAAAGAAAAAGTTTCATCATAAATGAGCAAAAGGTTTAACATGATTTTTGTAGGAAGAAATATTGATTTGGTGACTTTTTTTTTTTTGGGAGTAGAGAATTTGTTTGACTTGAACTTCCTCATATTTTCCTCTGCTTTGAAAACCAAAGAACTATGCATTTGTTTGGCCTAACATTTTACTGCCACATACATTCATGAGAAGTATTTACTTGCCTTTTATATTTGTTTCGCGATACCGATTATATTTAATTATTTTTAATTTTAAATTGTCTCTTAGATTTTAAAAAAATAAGTAATAATTAGATACGTTGTATATTACGGTACTTACTGTTAAATTTATACTTTTTAAAATCTAATTATTAATTATAAATAATTATATTTTAAAAATTACAAATTTAACGGTGAATACTATAATATATGATATATCGAATGAATACTTTTGAAAAATTGATGGCATGTAAAACACATTTTTTATAAAAGATTTATTAACAATTTAGAACTTTGTATTTAAATTTATGTTAATTTTACATTGTACACATTTTTTGAGGATTTCAAATTGTCAATGAGTTTTTCAAAGAACATATTTTACATCAATAGCGTTAAATATATAAATATTTTTTTGTAAAAAATAATATTTTAATATTTTTTTAACTGCAAAGAAAATTCAAACTTCAAACTTTAAATTAACATTATCGGCAAATCAATAATTTGAATGCATAGAGAAGGAATAGGTAATTTGTACAAATGGCTATTAAATTTTATTATATTTATTTAAGTGATCACCCGTTTTCAATTTGTTTTACAAAATTTTTTTAAATTTCATAAATATTAACTAAAAAATTAATATGATATGCTGTAGTAAATTTATATGTTGCATATGAGTTTATTTTCACACTTGATATATCTCCACTTACTTTGATATGTTTTTCGTTTCATTATCTATTTAAGTTAACTTATCTTCTCGTGGTCAAAATGTTTTAAAAATCATATCACTAATTCAATTGCAATTCGATCGTTGATCTCATTCGGTTCAATATAAAAATTTCATTTTTTTAATAGAAATGGCATTGAATCTATTTGAATTAGAAACTTGGTTGAACCATTTTTTAAAAAAATTTTCCACTTTCGCTTTTTCTTATTTTGGTAAAAAAAAATAAAATTTGGGTTAAACCCAAAAATTAAAAAAGAAAAATTTGAAAAAAACCCTATTCAACTCTATTTTCGGTTTAATTCCATTTTGTTAAAATAAGGCCTTTATATTAAACAAGATCGAATCAATTATCGATTTCAATTGGACCAATCCATCTGTCTAAACTGATATGTTTTAATAACAATATTTGATTATAAGAATAAATATGTTAATTCAGAGAAAGAATGAGATAAAAAATTGGTGGAAATGAGTAGAGATAAGTTAAAATATGAAAAACAACTTATATGCAATATGAAAATCAGCTATAACATGTCATAGTGATTTTTTTTATTTAAAACTTATAAAATTCGAAATTTTTTTACAAAACAAATTAAAAATGAGTAACCAATTAAATAAATAATATAAAATTAAGTAACAATAGATGTAAATTACCCGGAACCGAACTTTATTATGTTTTCCTTGAAATTTATAACAACAAAGCGAATGGTTACGTAATCCTAACAACGACTAGTCGATATTTTGGGCTAAACCGGTTGCCTAATATTTTGACACTGAAAATCAAAAGTGATGACGTTATTATTATTAAGAGATAACATTATGTCTGAAATTGATATATTTGCAGTGTTTTGAATTCGATTGGATTTATGAACACAGGTTGGATTTCAACCAATTATATTTAGAATTCGATTTGCCTACGTTTTGGGGAATTTAGGTAAAAATCCACTTAAGGAATTTCTGAGTACATAAAGCAGCAACCGAATTGTGGTCCAGGAGTTTGGGAGATTGATTTATGGCAACATAAATTTTTTTTAAAAAAATGTTAATATTTATTTTGATTTCTATTATTCCTATCAAATTATTTTAAATAAAAAATATTTCTATAATTATTTGATATAGTACTAAAATATCCGTTATTGAAATTGTGCAAAAATATCATTATAGTCGTTGAAAATTGTATAAAATATTTATATTCTATAACATTGATAAAAGTATTTTAGCATTATTTTAATAATTACAGTGACATTTTTCTTCTAAAAATGACATGCAATATAAAATAGAATTTCGATATGAAAGTTAAAAACAAATCAATACATTTTCCCTTTTTTAAGGAAATTATCAAATTTTTTATAATCACAAATTGTGCATTTTAACCTTTTTAGATTGATATCAGCTTATATAAAAAATGATATATAATATTATAGAAACTTTCAAAAAGAAAAAAAAAGTAATATTATAGGTATTAAATATCTTAATTCTAAATTTTAATTATTTTTAGTAAATGATATTTGGCATTCAAGATTCATTATTCTTTTAAATATCATTTTTAAAAGTTGAATTTGATAACCTTTACTTTAAATTTACTAAATAAGTACATATCTCTTTTTATCAACACGTATTCCATAATTAAAATGTTGCCTAATTATATGATTAGGTTATATTAAAAAAATAGATAATTAGCCTAATAAAAACGCTTGAAGGATGAATCCAATACCAAGTTCTGCGTTTTTTTTTTGTTTATAATTATGAAGATGGAAAATATAAATTGAACTCTTAATCAATTAAAAAAATAATAAAATTTTTAATTGTTGAATTACATACTATTCATAAATTTCATACATATGAATACTGATGATTAATTAAATTCTAGTAGCTTTATAAGGCTAAATTTTAATCGTTAAATGTTAACCTTATTATTATTTAAATTCAACCCATAATTTTTATTTATGTATTAAATAAATAATTCATCATGGTGTAAAAAAAGTTAAAAAAGACAAAGTAAAATTCTTATTTTAGTCATAGAACGTGTAAATAAATATTAATATAACAATTAAATTCTTCCGGACAAAAATAAAGTGTCTAATAAATATTACTATCAATTTCAGATATTTTTTTGGTATTTTCCTTAAAATATTTTAATTCTGTTGTGCATAAATAAAACCATGAAATATTTGTTTTATATGAATTCTGTAAGTGTCACTGTTACTATGAATACTAAAATGCAGAATTATTTTTGTTTTGCCTTTCTACATATTGATTAATATGTGTGTACGGTTTATTGCCACGCAACAATGTCTTTGGAAATAACTATATGACATAAAAATATATCCAATTGACTAATAAAAATATATAAATGTATTACAATATAAAAATCAAATAATATTAGTAAAATTTGGAAAAAATAATAATCAATGTGTTCGGAAAATTTCTAAAATAAAGGCTAATAAATTGATAAATATTTTCTAGAGAGATCCTCCATTCGTTTCAAATAAATTGTCACTTTTTTATATTTTACATATATTAAAATAATTATTAATTCATTTATTAAAATACGAAAAGAGTCTAACAATAACTCAACTCCAGAATAATCGGAGCCTACCGGATAATGGAAGGGTCAAGGATAAAAAAAATAATTATTGATTTATTTTAATTTTATCGAAAAAATATTTTAATAACATTAAAATACTACTCTGTAAAATCATATGCTTGTTCATCAATTGAAGTGTTTTCTTTTTCAATGTTACTTGTTAATGCATCTTATGGTTAAAACAAGTGTCATACACAATTATTTTTGAAAAATTTGGGCTAGTGAATTATTTTTTTATTTTTCAGGAAACTTTATGAGCATTTTAAAATTTAAAATTATGATTTTATTTATTGCATACAAAAATTTATACTATATATGCAAGTTTAAACATGCTTAAACACTAGTGAAATGAATAAGAAGAGGGATCGTTTTCTCTTTGACTCGAATATGACAATAAGCTAGTCTTATCGGATTTTTATACCCGATCTAAAAAAGAGAAATTTTGAAAAAAAATGAAATAAAGAAAAATGGTTAAAATAAGAAATTTAAATAAAGATATTGGAGATGCAAATTACCGGTAGTAGAATTTTAAGTCATTTTGATACAAATAATATATCGGTAAAATTTTATATTTAATGAAGTAAAAAAAGTGATTAGAAAATATAAAATTTAAATGAAAATAGTAATGATGGTATTGATAACCAAGTGAAAGGTAAATTTGGAATAATTATAATAAATATAATCTTTATTTTATAAATAATTTAGATGAGATAACTCTTTTTTTTTTAAAGTGATATTTTAGATGAGACGAAAAAAATAATGGAGAATAAATAAAGAGAGTTTATTCTTTTTTGCCATTCTATTTAAACAAATGAAGTTTCGTATCTTAGTTCATATATGATTATATTAAAATCGAAGGAAAATATTATTATACATAATTTTTTAAAATTTTTTTTATAAAAATGAAAGAAAAATTCTTTTGAACGTTATTTGTATTTGACCTCCTAATAAAATAAAGATCACAAGTGTAGACTATTTTTTTTTATATATATATTCTAAGCAAGTTAGTTATGATATGAAATAAAAATTAAAAATTAAAATTCAGACCCATACATCAGCAAAAAAAATAAAAATAAAAATTAAAAAAAGAGTATTCATATTTCCGTCCATTAAGAACAAAAAAGTCAATGTCTGAATTTCAGGGGCTTTACTCGGATGAATAGACTGCCATTACCAACATTGTTTAATTTTGACTTTCATTTTTTTTATCTATTTTTTTAAAAATAACTGTTGATTCTGTTCTGTAGCAGACTTTTACGAAGCCTTTCTTCATATTTTAATTGTTTTATTATTTACTTTATTAATTATTGTAGTTAAAAATAATAATAAAATAGAAAATCTATCTCCGTTATTAGGAGGTCACGCGGATAGCTGTACACAATCCATTTTTGTCGATACTGCCCTTGAGGATATAGTCTTTCTTTTACTAAAACCGCGTTCTTTATTGTAATTTAAGTGCCAAAGTAAGGGCATTTTAGGGATCAATGTTACTCTTTCTCCTATATATACGTGCAACAGCCAGCTGTCTCTTACTTGGTTACTAAACGGCTTTGGTTCAAAATCTCTAAAGCCTTTCTGTTGAACAATTC
The DNA here is from genome assembly GCA_948208565.1 of Hura crepitans. NCBI lineage: Eukaryota > Viridiplantae > Streptophyta > Magnoliopsida > Malpighiales > Euphorbiaceae > Hura > Hura crepitans. Next base: position 743 of record CANXYI010506012.1, on the reverse strand, counting down.
CCTGTATAAGAAAATATTATGCAGATCGGAGCAGCTCTTCCCGCCCAAAACCTCCACCTATCTCAGACAAGATGCGGCAGTTTCCGGTGCCACCAGTCTCCTTTGAACCCGCTAACGAAATGCTCTGCAACTACTCATCAGTCATTGAAGCCAATTACTTCAACTGAGTTAAACAAGAAACACCTCGCCAATCTTGATAAAATTCTTCAAAAAAATGCTCAGGATGATTCTCTCCAATCTTTCTCTGAACCCAAACCAGTTAATAATAAAGTTTCATCTGGTTCAATGGCTAATAAAGGCAAAACTTTACTTGAAGGTCTTAACTTGAAAAGGATTTGGCCGGAAATGAAAGCAGCCGAGGAAATGTCTCCCCGCCATTTAAACCGCCTTCAAAGGTTGTTGTCCACGACTAATGAATATTCTCCGAGGAATCATCTCGGTTCCCGGTGGCGGGAGTATCACGGTAGCAATGATTGGGTCGGGTTACTTGACCCGCTTGATGAGAATCTCCGGCGAGAAGTGGTGAGGTACGGAGAATTCGTCCAAGCAGCTTACCGCGCTTTCCACTCAAATCCCGCCATGTCAACAGAGGAGGCTCCCTTGCCTAGACACGTGGCTTTGCCTGATAGGTCCTATAAGGTCACTAAGAGTCTCTACGCTACATCATCCGTGGGGCTGCCCAAGTGGGTGGACGATGTATCTCCGGATCTCGGGTGGATGACCCAGCGGTCCAGCTGGATCGG
>CANXYI010505978.1:0-10611 GCA_948208565.1 Hura crepitans | reverse complement strand
TCCGTAGACTTTCTAATATCTAGATAATCATCAACATCACACACTTCCAAAAGATAGCAAGGATCTATCTATAGACCTCTTAATATCTAGATAATTATCAATATCAAAAACTTCCAAAGGATAGTAAGGATTAATTTGTAGATCTCTCAATATCTAAAAAATCATTAGTAATTATCTAGCAACTGCTAATCCCTAAGTTGACCGATCAATCCATCTAATGGGTGTCTAACTAATGGGCCATCTGACCTAATTTTATGTCCATTTATTTAATGATAATCATATTATAATATTTAAAAGTGCAAAAGAGATAGTTATGAATTTATTTTAATAGTCAAAATTTGACTTGGATAGTTACAAGTCATTTTAGTCTTACATGACAATTTCGGGTCAATTTTTCTAAATCTTTTTAGGTCACTTTCTTTAGCACAATAAAATCCACTTTAAGTCTAATTTAAGTCCCTATTTTAAGTACAATTATGTCCATATTCGAGGTAAGTTCCAAAGCCTAGGTTCTTAGGTCATTTTTCCTGGATAGTTATAGGTCATTTTTATGTTTTGCATATGCAATTATAAGTCTAAAATATGTTTATTTCTTGTCATTTTCTCATTCTAATTACACCTATTTTTATCCATTTCCATAGGCCCAAACCTATTTTCAATTACACATTTCAAATGGCCCTAAAAGTGGCCTCAAATCCATTTCACATCCAACTCACAAAATGTTTAAGATTTAAGCCAAATTATATGGCATTTAGGGTATCATTTTTAGGTCCATTTTACCATTTCATTTCAATCCCTTTTCTAACTCCATTCCAACCAATAGTTATTACCAAAACTTTATACATTTCATGCCTCATTACCCGCACATATTTCCATATTTCATCCAAGTTCACATTACACATTCCATGCCTAAAATGTCATGCCATTCTCACACATACATGCCATTCTATAACAAGTATATCATAATAATTCACCTCACGTACCTCGTAGCCAAATCTTGCTAAGGACCATATTCGTGCTTTTCTTCATATTTACTTATGCATACACATATAATAAAATCAATTAAGCATACATACACACACATATATCACATACCATGCAAACCAAGCCTTGACATGCCATGTACATACCTCGGCCACACCAAGAAATCATGCTTACAAGCACTCTTCCTATAAATTCTCCGCATGCACCTCTAATGCCATGCCTAACATCCCAATTACTATGTAATGTCTTATGTAACCATGCCATACATATACCTTACAACCTAAAGAACCTCTCAGCCACTCAATATAACACCACCAGTTTCTCTTTCCCATCATACACATACACAAATCATACCTTTCCATATGAAACACATTAAAAGCTACCACATTTCTATCTAATTCAAGCCATGCACCCACCTCTCAACTAACATGCCCTTTCACCATTTCATTCATTCTTTTCACAAATTCACCACTCAAATCATTCCTTCTACACACAATTAGCATTAACTGAAGCTTAATTTATAATTACACATACTTTAGCTTTGAATTCCCTAAGTTTTATACATAATTTCTATACATCTTGCAAATCAACTATAATTGGAATAACTTAAATACATCAAGTTCACATACCTATCTCAATTTCTAGCCTTTTCTCCTATTTTAAAAGCTTTAATCCCGTAGTTTAGCTTGAGTTTCCTTTACACCTGTATATTTATGGTAAAACTTAGAAAATTCTCTAAAATTTTCCATAGCCCTCCATTTGAAATTCTATGAGTATAAGGGGTCTTAGAGTGTTGAAATCCCCTAGGAAAAATTTTAAAATTAAAGAAAGAACAATTACTCTTTGAATTGTTTTCTCATGCTCACTATATGTACACTTAAAGAATCTTTGATTTTTCTTAATTTCCATGATTGCTTATTGATTCCCAACCCTTCAAAGATCAATTTGCAACTCTTTAATAGAATTTTTTTGTGATAATTAGTGGCTAAATTAGACATTAATAGCCATGGAAATAGAGGAAAGAAAAAGGAAATGGCACTATAAGAGGAAGAAAGAATAAGAGGATAAAGTGGAGATGGGTAAGCTATTTATGCTAAGTGGAGGCTTAGGTGGAATAAAGAGGGTATATAATGGTGACATATGTCACCCGACCGCCTCGAAAATGCTCGATTTTAGTAAAAACTTTGGGAAATTTTAAAAATTCACTTAAATAATAAAAAAATCATTGCATTTATTTTAAAAATCTCAATTAGGCCTATTTTCAGGCTTGTAAAATTTTACAGCCAAATTCCCTCGACAGGATAGTTAACAAATTACCTCTATTTACGTATAAAACTTAAAATTAAGAAAAAAGTTCCAAATGATCTCAAAATTTAAAAATTCCTTCACTAATAGACTCAAGGGAATTTTTAACCTTTAGGGTATGGTATTCTAGGTTTGTTCAACTATAATCCAGGTCATTCTTAGCCTAAGTCCATCTGATCCTATGACTTACTAGATTTTGGCCTAAAATAATTTATTGGTTTTGTTAAATCTTTAAATTGAGTCATTTTCAGGCCCTTCAAAGTTTCATGACAAGTATGCCCTGCCTTGGGCTTCATGAAGGTGACCTAACACTCTGAGAACACTTTTCAAGCCTCGAAGGTATTGTTTACAGAGCGTTGACTTATGGTCATTACAGTTTTTCCCCTCTTAAGAAATTTCATCCTCAAAATTACCTAGAGTAAATAGATGTGGATATTGACTTTTTATCTACTCCTCAAGTTCCCATGTGGCTTTCTTCTGAATTATGGTGCTTCTGGAGTACCTTAATTAGAGGAATGGCCTTATTTATTAGCTATTTCACTTCTCAAGCTAGAATTTATACTAGTTCCTCTTTATAGCATAAATCTAGTTGTACTTTAATGTCCATTGCTGGAACTATATGGGAGGGATCTGATCTGTACTACCTCAACATTGAAACATGAAACACATCATATATATATTATAGTTCAAGTGGCAAGGTTAGCATGTATGCTAGTGGTCCCATTCTCTCTAGAATCTCATATGGAACGATAAATCTGGGACTTAGCTTCCCCTTTTCCCTAAATTTAAGCACTTTCTTCCATGGAGATACCTTTAGAAACACTCTATCACCCACTAAATATTCAATATCTCTTTGGTTTAGGTAAGCATAGGACTCCTGTATGCCAGTCATAACTTTCAATCTTTCCTTTATAACCTTAACTTTCTCTTTCGCATCTCTGATAAGGTTAACTCCTGAAATCTTGTTTTCCCTAACTTCACTCTAAAACAAAGGAGTTCTACATCATCTATAATATAGTGCTTTATAAGGTGCCATGCCCAAACTGGCTTGATAACTGTTATTATATGTAAATTCAACTAAGGATAGGTACTGGTCCCAACTACCTTTAAACTTGATAGCATAACTACACAACATATCTTCTAACACTTGCATCACACTTTCTAATTGTCTATATGTTTGAGCGTGAAAGGTTGTACTGTAAGTTAGTCTAGTGCCTAATGCCTAATGTAGTTTCTTCCAAAATCTAAAAGTGAATCAATGATCCTCATCTAAAATAATGGTCACTAGTATGCCATGGAGTTTAACAATCTCATCAATGTATAATTTAGCCAGTCTTTCTAGTGAATAATCCATTCTAATAGGAATAAAGTGAGCTATTTTAGTCAGTCTGTTAATAATCACCCGCACAAAACCACACTTATTCCTAGTCATAGGTAGTCCTATTACAAAATCCATTGTAACCTTTTCTGACTTTCATTCTGTTATTGCTATAGGATATAACAAACTAGAAGGAACCTGATGCTCAGCTTTTACCTGCTGACATTTTAGACATCTAGCCACATACTCTGCTACATCTCTCTTTATACCTGACCACTAGTATTGAGACTTTAGATCCAAGTACATCTTTGTAATACAAGGGTGTATGGAATAAGGAGCTTCATGTGTCTTTTTCAATATCTATAACCTCAGGTCATCTGTACTAGGTACACATAACTTGCCCTAGTAATATAAACACCCATCTTTAGTTAGTTCAAACCCTATTGCCTTCCCTTCTTTGACTTTATCTATAATTTGTCTTAACTATTCATCCTTCACCTAAGCTTCCTTTATCTATTGTCTAAAGTTCAATTTAATATGAAGTTTAGCTAGAATGGCATCTTCCCTTATGTACTACAATTCATACTCAAAGCATTTTCCCCCATATTAGCTTTCCCTAAGTGGTAATCTATTAAATAATCATAATCTTTTATCAACTTCAACCACTTTCTCTGCCTTAAATTTAGTTCCTTCTAAATGAAAAGATATTTTAGAGTCTTGTGGTCTATATAAATATAACACTTCTCACTATACAGATAATGCCTCCAAATTTTCAAAGCAAATACAATATCAACTAGCTGTAAGTCATAAGTAGGGTAGTTCCTCTCATAAGATTTCAACTATCACAAAATTTATGCTACCACATTTCCTTCGTACATCAATACACAACCTAATCCATTAATTGAGGCATCACTATACACAACAAAGTCCTTACCCTATTCAAGTTAAATCAAGATAGGCGTATTTATCAACATCTTTTTGAACTTGTCAAAACTCTCTTGACACTTTGCATCCCATTTAAACTTTACATTCTTTCTTATCAATCTTGTTATAGGAGCTGCAATCATAGAAAATCCTTTCACAAATCTTCTGTAGTACCTGTTAAACCAGAAAACTCCATATCTCTATCACATTCCTTAAAGGTTCCCATTCTAATACTATCCTGACCCTATTGGGGTCTACTTTAATACCCTCTACTGACACTATATGTCTTAGAAAATCAAAATTCACACTTACTCAACTTGGCATATAGCTATTTCTCCCTTAGAGTCTATAGCATAACCCTAAGATGCATTTTATGTTCTTCTCTCGTCCTAGAATACACTAGGATATCATCAATGAATACCACAACTAACTGATCCAGATATGGTTGAAAACACTATGTTCATTAGATCTATAAAAGCTATTAGGGCATTAGTGGGCCCAAATGGCATCACTAAGAACTCATAATGCTTGTAGCATATCCTAAAAGCAGTTTTGGGAATATTAGCTTCCTTAATTCTTAGTTGATGGTATCTGGATCTCAAATCAATTTTAGAAAACACACTTGCACCTTTTAAATGGTAAAAAGATCATCTATTTTGGGTAGGGGATATTTATTCTTCACTGTCACTTTATTCAATTGTCTATAATTAATACGCAATCAAACTGACCCATATTTCTTTTTCACATAAAAAATAAGGACTCCCTAAGGTGAAGTACTAGGTATAATGAACCCCTTATCTAATAGATCTTACAGCTGCACCTTCAGTTTTTTCAACTTAATAGGTGCCATTCTATAAAAGGTAATAGACATAGGAGTTATACTAGGATACACCTCAATCTCAAAATCAAGCTCTCTTTATTGAGGCAATCTTGGTAACTCATCAAGAAATACATTAGGCAATTTAGAAATTATTAGGATCTATTTAAGAACTAAGGTTGAAGTTTTGGTGTCAATGACATGTGCTAGGTAGGCTTTACACCCTTTACAAATGAGTTTTCTTATTGTAATAGCTAACATGAAATTATCTGAATGGTTTCTCTCACTTACAACTATCACTGCCTATCCCTCTATAGTTTGAAGGGTTAGCTTCTTTTGTTTACAACCTACCATAGCCTGAGGTTCAAACAACCAATCCATTCCTAAAATCACATCAAATTTATGGAAAGGTAACTTAATCAAATCCATAGGAAACAAAAATTCTTGAATTACTAAGGGGTATTGTCTATACAATCGATTCACATTCACACTCTATCCTATAAGATTATTGACCTAAATGTCTATTTTTACATGCTCAGATTTTAGTCCTCTATCATGGACTTGTGTGGTGTATACATAAGAGTGTGTAGAACCTAGGTTTATCAATGCCAAATTTGGAAAATCAAATAAGTGAAATGTACCAATAATGACATCTCGAGTTGCTGCTTCTTCATGAACCCTGATAGTACATTACCTTACTGGTGCATGAGCTTTTAGTCCTATCCCTTACCTTGCACTGGGTTGATTCCCTCTTCCCTGTCTCTATCCTTTACTCTAAAATGCTACTACAGATGCCCAAGTATGGGCACCCTCTGGCTATCTTTAAGTACACTCTCTCTGGTAAAAATCTTGGGCACCACAAGTAAAGCACTCTCCCATTCTACTCAATCAACATTACCCCCAGTGTCTTTTGTTGCAAGTATTGCAAGTCAGGGGTCCATTCTTATTACATGCTAGTCCTAGAGCACTAGTGGCTCATGAAGGTGATCGAGGCCTAATTGTAAAAGCTTATCTAAACCTTTAAGCTTAAGTCTACCTCTATGCTTGGTGCACTAATTAAGACTAAGACTGTGCTTTTCTTTTTCTCTTACTACTAGCTAGGGCTGCACTAAACTGCCTAATAGTAAATTATCTCTTCCTTTGAAATAAATCCCTCTTTTTTTATACCATCTCTTCCATATCATATGCAAATGCTACTAATGCTTCAAAATCTTTAACCCTCATGTTAGCTATCTGCATCCTTAATTCTATATTCAACCATTTCAAAAAATCTTTTACATTTCTTTTCTTCATTACAAATGAACTCCTTAGCATATCTTATCAGTCTAGTGAAATCCTTCTCATACTCTGACACTATTCTCCTACCCTGTCTCAAATCCAAAAACTCCTACCTCTTCTTATCCTTGTATGCATCTGAATATATATCTTTATAAATACTATTAAGAAGAACTCCTAGGTGAGATCTATTATTGCCTTCCTCTTTTTAATATTATGCCACCAATGGAATACTTCTTCTTAAAGTAAAGAAGTTGCACACTTCAATCTTTCTTCCTCTGTACACTCCAGCTATTTAAAGATTCTAAAGGTCCTCTCCAACCAATACTTTGGTCGAGCTGCATCATCCTCTTTTGTACCTAGAAAATCTATAGCTACCATCTTTTAATCCTTTGTAAAGGTGTCTTTTGTAAAAGAGCTAGTGGTGGTAAAGGTACAGAAGTTGGTGGAAGAGGTGGAACAGCAGCTACAAAAGTATGTCTAAGTGAATCCACTATCTACTACAATAGTGCTAGGGATTCTCGTATCTACGGCTATGCTTATGGCTATTGTTGCTGTGCAACATCACTGGGTTCTAGTATGGCAACACTGCTAGCTCCCCTTAAACTATTATAGGGGCATAACTAGCCACTTCCTCTTTCTTGCCTTTCGGTATCCGATCACTTATCTTGATCAACTACAAAAAGAAATAAGACCTATTAGCCTCTTAGCAGTGTAGCAATTCAGAAAGAAATAACCCTAGACATTGGCACTCATGTAAGACACCTAAGAACATAAAACTATGCTTTGATAGCACCTAATGTGACACCCCCTATCGAATTCCCAAATAAACTTGACAGGCAATGCACTTCCTACTAGGTAACCCATTCTTAAATTGTTCTAGGATCGAACTCCTTAACACTTATTAGCTATTTTAAAAAATTTATCAAATATTGCTTAACTCTTGAGTCTGTCACTTAAACATTCTTATATAAGGTATAAGCCTAGAAAACCATTTAATAGGCATTCTAAATGTTACAAAAAAATTGGGCAACACAATGGCAATCCAAGTGACATGCCAAAATTTTTCCACTTGTAAAAGCATTTCTATAATATTATTAACCTATCTCCTTCTCCTAGACCCTTCTGGTCCTTTTAAAAATCTCATCATACATCAATAACACATTATAATCACATAGGGCCTCAAGCCTATAATTATTAGAACTCATACAGATAAACCATTAAAAAAAACCACTTGTTTATAAATATCACACCAATCTTTTTAATATATACAGACACAAGCAACCTCTAAGCATGCTAAACCCATAATCTATAGTGCTTATAAGAGTTCTAACTAACAAAAAAAGAAAAAAGACTACTATGTACCCTTCATGGTCTGGGCTACTATACTGCTTGATCTTTGAGGCTAGCCTACTTACCTTTATAACATGTGTACCAAAACACTACTACACTATGTATAAAACTTAGTGGTGAATCTAACACTTTAAAAACATGTCACATGCAGGCATTTAGATACAATAACAAGCTATAAATGCAATACAAAGATTAACTTCATGCAAGGTACCAATTCCAATTAATTAGTCTCCCAGTTTATTTAATTACAATAATACCACTATGATAATTTCAATTAAATTAATTATTGAGTAAATTGCCATCAATTAAGTCTGTATATTAATTTATTTAAATTTAATAGGCTTGACTAGATAAACTACACCTAAGACATTATACCTAGAGGAAACTAAAAAGTTATATAGTGGCCCATATTTTAGACCCCGATTGATGTACTAGCCTAATCTAATAGCAAGGATCAGTTCACTTAAACCTCCTAATACTAGACAGGAGATACTAGGGATTAGTCTCTAGACTTCACAATATCTTAAACAAATTAACCAACAATCACATTATGGATAGAAGGGATTAGTCTATAGACCTCTTAAAATACAAAAATCACAGTAAATGAATAGCAGGGATCAGTCTGTAGACCTCTATATATACAAAAATCATAGTAAAAAACTTTAGTGAATAGCAGGGATCAGTCCGTAAACCTCCCAATATTTAGATAATCATCAACATCAAACACTTCCAAAGGATAGTAGGGATTGGTCCTTAGAACTTCTCATATCCAAAAAAATCATTAGTAATTATCTAGCGGCTGCTAATTCCAAAGTTAACCAGTCAACCCATCCAGTGGGTGCCTAACTAATAGGTCATCTGACCTTATTTTATGTCCAATTATTTACTGATCATCATATTATAATATTTAAAAGTGAAAACTAAATAGTTATGAATTTTTTTTAACAGTCAAATTTTGACCTAGACAGTTATAGGTCATTTTAGTCCTACCTCACAGTTACGGGTCAATTTTTCTAAGTCATTTTAAGTCACTTAAATTGGGACAATTAAGTTTACTTAAAGTCTAATTTAAATCCTTATTTTAAGTCTAATTATGTTCATATTTGAGGCAAATTCCAATGCCAAGGTTCTTAGGTCATTAGTCCTGGACAGTTATAGGTTATTTTTATGTTTTTTATATGTAGTTATAGGTCCAAAATATGTTTATTTCTTGTCATTTTCCCATTCTAATTGAACCCATTTTTATCCATTTCCATAAGCCTAAAGCCATACTTAATAACACATTTAAAATGGCCCTCAAAGTGGCCTCAAATCCATTTCACATCCATCTCACAAAATGTTCAAGATTTAGGCTAAGTTATATGCCATTTAGGGTATCATTTTTAGGTCCATTTTACCATTTCATTTCAAGACCTTTTCTAACTCCATTCCAACCTTTAGTTATTACCAAAACTTTATACATTTCTAGCCTCATTACACACATATATTTCCACATTTCATGCTAAGTTCACATTACAAATTCCATGCCTAAAATGTCATGCCATAATATGTACATCATGCCAAATTCACCTCTCATACCTCTTGGCCAATGCTTGCTAAGGGCCATATTCATGCTTTTCTTCATATTTACTCATACATACACATATAATAGCATTAGTTAAGCATACATGCACACACACATCACATACTATGGAAAAAAAGCCTTGACATGCCATGTACATGCCTTAACCACAATAAAAAATTATGCCTACGAGCACTTTCCTTAAAATTCACCCTGTACACTTACAAAGCCATGCCTAACATCCTAATTCCCATTAAATGTCTCATGCCACCATGCCATACACATACTTTACAACCTAAGTCAACCTAAGGAACCTCTTGGCCACTCAATACAACACTACTAAAGATTCCTTTTCCCACTATACACATATATAAATCATATCTTTCCATATCAAACACACTAAAAGCCACCGCATTTCTATCTAATTGAAGCCATACACTAACCATATGCACACCTCTTGACCAACATACCCTTTCATTCATTCTTTTCACAAATTCACCACTAAAATTATTCCTTCCACACAAAATTAAAGTTTACTCTAGCTTAATTTATAATTACACATACTTTAGCTTTGAATTCCCTAAGTTCTATGCATTATTTCTCTACATTTTAATCATTAACTATAATTGGAATGATTCAAATCCATCAAGTTCACATATATATCTCAATTTCTAGCCTTTCCTCCCACTTTAAAAGCTTTAATCCTTTGGTTCACCTTTAGTCTCCTTTGCACTTACATATTCAAGGCAATACTTAGAAAATTCCTTAAAATTTTCCATCGCCTTCCAATTGAAATTCTGTAAGTATGAAGGGTCTTAAAGTGATGAAATCCCCTAGGAAAAATTTTAAAATTGAAGAAAGAATAGTTACTCTTAGAATTGGTTTCTCATGCTCCCTCTATGTATACTTAAGGATTCTTTGATTTTTCTTGAATTTTATGATTGCCTATTGCTTTCCAACCCTTTAAAAATAAATTTACAACTCATCAATGGAATTTTTGGTGACAATTGGTGGCTAAATTAAGTGTGAAATAGAGGAAAGAAAAGGCAAATGGCACCAAGAGAAGGAGGGAAA
>CANXYI010505790.1:0-12852 GCA_948208565.1 Hura crepitans | reverse complement strand
TTAGAGATAGCAAAGTAGACTTCTTCATCCACTAGCAGCTTTGGAAACACTTCTTTTGTCCACTGAACCTGAGTGAGCTGTCATGTCTCCTAATCGACAACATTAACAAATATCTCAAACTCCAGTTTGTAGCATCCCTCTATTATGGCTAGCTCTGGGATTCCATCATATTTCGTACCTTTTTGCTTGATGAAGTAATCTTTTAGTGAATCACCTTGCTTCAATTAGCCTTCCTTACCGAGATCATAGCTTAATCCTCTAGTATCCTTCTAGTTGTATGGCTAAAGTAGTTCAGTGATACCTTGCAAGTTCTTCCCTAAACTAGCTCCTGGAAAGAAATTCATTCGTTTCATCATCTTGGACACAGCCGAGTCTATGTAATCTTCATAAATTCTCACAATATGGAACCCATTAAAAGGCTAGTTGGCGATAGCTAAAGTGGAGACAACATGATCAACCTCAGCCTTTATGATAATAATGTTGCCTTTATGTGGGAACTTAATCATTTAATGGAGAGTCGAGGGAACTCCCCTTAATTTATGGAACCAGGGCCTTCCTAATAGGACGAAAAATATAGCTGGTATATCAATGACTATAAATTCAACCTCATCAATGATTAGTCCAGCTTGAACCTTGATCATGAAGAACCCTTCGGCGTGTCTCCTGGTGTTATCATAGGCTTTTATAGTGATGCTAGAAGGTAAGAGATCTTCCTTCTTGATCCCCAAACCAGCTAAGATTTTAGTAGGACAAACACAAAGGGAAGAACCATCATCTACCATGGCATAACCTATTCTTTTCCCATTTATCTCAGCTTTGATAAAAAGAGGTCAATTGTGTTCCTTTCCTTCCAAAGGTAGATCCGTATTTGAGAATGTGATGTGGCCAGTGTTTCCTATTTTCATTACTTCCACCAATTCATTAGGCATGGTGGTTGTAAAGATAGTGACTTGGCTCAGGGCTTTGACCATTTTCTACCTATGGTCCTTAGATGACATTAACAGGTCCCAAATACTAATGTTGGCTTGAGTTTTCTTGAGGTATTTCAACACCTCATCATACTTATCTATTCTAGGTTTGGGCTCTTTTTTCGATAGGATCCGACCATTCTTTTCTACTCTCTCCACCATTTCTCCCTCAACCCATATTTACTCTCTCTTACCCTCTTCAAAATCCTCATCAAAGGATTCATCCTAGAAACTCTTGCTCTCTCTAGCCTCCTAGTCACTCTCACTATCCCAAAAACTAGTCATCAGGATTGATTTGCTCACCCTCACTCCTGCTTTTATGTCATGGTCAGACCCATAAATTTCTCTCAAGACATATTTTTCAGGTAATCTAGACTTAAGGAGGCATGAAGTGTGGTGTTTTGGCAATAGGTTTGATGAGGTTTTAGGATCAGGGATTTATTTTCAATCGATAAGATCCTAAATTGATTTCTTGAGGAGCTTGCAGTTATCTGTAAGGTGTCCTACTCTCTAATGATAAGCACAGTACTGGTTATGCCAATAATTTAGAGGGAGTGTTCTAGTGAATGGCTGATGTGGTAATGGCTGCAATTTCCCTTTTTTGGTAAGCTTCTTCAAGCACCATAAGAGAGACTTACCTAAGTTTGAGTACTTATGACCTTGTACTACATGTACTTCAGTAGTTTTAGTGGTATTGCCAGTATTGCCACTTGTAAACGTGGGGTTATTACTTGATCTCTTGTAACCCTTATTTTGGTACCCGACTTTAAGGTCAATGGCGATGTCTTTCAGCTGCTCCTAAGTAGTAATGCCTTTAGCAGTGAGCCCATTGTTCATATAACTATTAGCATTCTTGATGAACATTTTTTATTTGATCTGTCTTTAGGCTTATTTTGCATTTTCAAAATCTTTTCGCTTCACCTTTATAGATAATTAGAAAAACTCTCATTGGGCCTTTGCTTTATCAATTCTAGATCCTTTAAAGTGATCTTAACACTATCATTGTCAACATATTGCTTATTGAATGCCTTTGCCAGTTCAGTCCAGTCTTCTTTTACTCTTCTTTCATAGTAGTGGTGCTAATCAAGAGCTTGACCTATAAGAGATATGTTGAAGAAGTTCATGATTTGCCCTTCCGTGAGATGGGTGGCCCTTATGGCTACTGCATACTACTTCAATTAGGTGCGAGATTTATGGTTGTCAAACTTGCTCAAGTCAGGCATCTTGAACTTGTGAGGTCTAGAGTGATTAGGCCTTAGAATGATATCATCCAGGTCAATGTCTCTGCCCCCAGTCACTAATTAGGACATAGCTTTTATCTTTTCATTCAACTTTTTCCATTGGTCATTCTCAGGTGCTTTAGGAGGGGGTACCCTATTGTAAGACTTCACCACCTATGGTATCTCATCATTAGATGATTGGTCATCCTTAGGTTCCCCCGTTATTTCCTTCCCCTTATTGGTTTCATAAGTTTGCCCTACCTCTTGAGCGTTTTATATATAGGACAGGGCATTGGTCACCAACAATGTCATCCCTCTTTCCATCTTAGCCATGGCCTCTATGAACATAGCCTTGGTCATATATTCATCAGAAGACATGTTTCCTCTCTTGGGTTGAATAGGTATTTCTGTGCTGACTCTCCTGAGATGCTTACCTACTCTCTTCCACTGAATAGCAAGTGAAGGATCAATGATGGTTAGATAAAAAGAAAGGTTAGACATGATGCATGTACAGTATAGGATGCATGATGTGCAAATGCATATTCATAATGCTTCAAAGGACAAACACAAGTAATAGCCCTTCCAACCTTATTAATCCCACACACGTGGTCTCAGTCATTATCTCTTTCTAGGTGGGCTTACCTAAGCATCATCAAGGGATGCATAAGTTTGAACATAGGCTTAGTTAGGCCTAATAGCCTCTCATATTTAAAACGTAAGTGAAGATGGTGACCTTAAGACATTTATGTCTTATTTGTTGTGAAATTAGGATAGGCCCATCCCAGAAAAAAGGCACAATAGGCTTACCCTTATTTCAAATAAGGCTAAATGTAATTAGGTCCATATAGCAATCATAAATGCAATCACACACACATAGGGTCATACAACCTAAGGGAAGTTGCTAAGCTTGACTACATAGGCTCATGGTTTGGTCAAAAGGCTTATTAGCTCTCACAAGCAGAGGTCCCTCCTAACGGGTCTTTCTAATCAAGGATAATATCGATCGATTAGTTCACCTTTTCATATACCTAAAGGTACGAGGATTATGGATGATGGATATGCTAGTACTTCTCCATTCTTGAATGAAAAATGGAGTCATAGTTCACAACACCATCCAAGGTAAAAGGGACACAGTTTATATAGGATGTAATGTATGAGATTGATTAGAATATTTAGACAACATATTATTTTAGCACTTTCAAATTAAAATTTCTCGATCCTTAGTAGAGTCGCCACTGTAGAGATTATGATATTTTATCAGGGACGAGGGTGTTTAGTGGAGTCACCATTTGGTCTCTACACTAGGACCTCTGATCTTCTATACCAAAAAGGTTCAGAATTTCATATCTTATTTATGCCCCAATAATATGTTGTCTATATATATTTTAATGTTTATCAATCCTATATCAAACAAGCATGCATTATATTTAAAGTATTTATGTCACCTTTTTATGTAAAGAAAGTAAATCACAGTATTTAAAGAATACAATAATGTATATTATACATCCAGAAAGCGGGTTATTGATTAATTATTATATGGCTTGATAACTACTTATAATTCCATAGGAATTGGTAGTAATTGGTCAACTCCCATCTCTAGGAGATTGCCCTTTATTAAAATACATTTTCCATCTAACTTTTGATTAAGAAAATACAAAATCCATTTTGTCAAAAAACATCAATTAATTATATATAAAATAGTTTAATGCAAAAGTTGGGTTTTAGCATGTAGAACAAGTTATTTACTAGCTATTATAACCCAAAAATAAGCAAAGAAGTGTAAATAATATAAAACCAAAGAGATAAGCTATGGTCCTAAAATAAGCCCACTTTTGCTTCGTTAGGTCCACATGAACATAGGAAGGAATGATGCTTAGTTCATACAGACTTTGTCTATAGAGGAATTAAGTCTGTCTTATGCATTTTCTCTAGTGTAAGATCTAGTCAACAACTCAGAAGATGTCAAAGCCAAACAAGTTAGATCAGGGTTATTAAATACATGAATGAACAGGATCACAAACATACTTAACATAAATGTATTATATATCATGAATCATAGCAACGAAACACATGCTGAGGGGCTATAATGCAAATTGTCACTTATAAGTCTATGCAGACATATAACCCTTGTGACAGGGAGTCCGTGCAGACCATTATTTAGTTTAACGCACTTAAACACATGTTTTCATCATTCATAGATATATGTATTATTTTACATCAAATATTCTATAGGTAACACGGTATCATAAGAGTAATAATTAGGCTTATGGAATTATAAGTTTACATGGACTAAGAGACCTAATTGGCATACATGAAAGAAAGCTATGTGGACCAACTTGATGCTTGTGTTTAAAGATACTAGGTCCGTGCAAACTTAATCTCATGTATGATCAAATTCATGCGATAAAATTGACATTATATAGCATGTTAAATACTGACCACGGGCATTAATCCTATGTTCTATACTTCAAATATAATTGACCTACTCATTATTAATAGAGTGGGGATAATAGAGTATCACCTCATATATGAATAATTTTGGAGATTATTGGCTCACAAAAGACATTAGAGATTTCACTTATGGACCTCATATATTACCTGGATAAAAGGATCTCTTTAAGCACTAGAACAAAAAGCCTTTTGGTTCAAGTGAGGATGGTTGAGTTCTTCTTTATGACAAGCCTTACTAAGCCTTCAATGCCTTCAGCCATTCGAATGCTTGTGATTGTGATTATTTCTGAATTTTGGTGTTCCCACCCCTTCTCTATTGATGTAGAGAAGTATTTATATTTCTGTTTTTAGGTTTTCATGCCCCTCCCATCTAGAAGAAAGTCCTAATCCTTAAAGCATTCTGACTCCTGGACTAAATAGGCAGTGTTTTCATCCGAATTATTTTTCCAGACAACAAGTTCATGCAGACTTATCCTTGTTAGTTCGTGCAAACTAAGTTTTCTGAGGTGATGATCCATGGTCTTCATAGGCCAGGCTTTGGCCTATTTCATGGTTAGTTCGTGTGGACTTAAGTAGTAGGTCCATGCAGACTTATGTCTTGATGGCTTTTTGTGCTATGCTCGAGAGCTCATCTCTGGCTATCATCATAGGTCAAGGTGAGGTATTTATAATGTAAAAACTTTCTTAGCATTTTTAACCAATCAAATAAACTCTTATTGATTTTAAGCTTTGCCCAAAATTATTTTATGACTAATATTGTCATCCAATAGTTCAGTGCACCTCGAGTCTCAAGAGCACTATTTATCTCGAGAAAGTACAATTCATAAAAACTGGTATTTTTGAGTCCTTACAAAATATCTTATGTTATACCTAATCTCCTAGCTATGTAACTTTATAAAGAAGTAAAAGTACCAGAGTCAAATTTTAGCACTTGATACTTAAGATACCATGATGATCTCAAGTCTAAAGATATTGCACCACTAATATAATGAGATGCTTTCACTGGCATAGAATGTGTCTATGTGAAGATCTCATGTTGCACCTTTAATATACTTATTTCTCAAACAAGCATCCATATGTGAACCCTAAGCATCAACTTGCCTATATCTTATAAAAACTACTGCTTGACCTAGTCAAGGAGTATAACATGTTCTAATCTCTTCTTGTTAATAATGTCCCATCTTATTAACACTATAACTAGGGATAAATTTGGTACTATTATATTTACATGCAATAGGAATTTCATATCATGAACTCTTCATGATTTCCCCTACATTGTGATTTTATACCAGGGACTTTATTACAAAGTTTAAGATAATTATCAACCAAAGAATTAACATAAGCACTAAGTAATAAAGAATTCCTTTTATTAATCAATGTTTAATGTACATAAACATATGTGCTCTTAAACATACAATTAACGGCAATAATAATTAAGAGTGTAATGGCTAAAAGAGTAAGATAAGAATATGAGATATTTTAATGTAATAGCCTCTAAAAGATAAAAAGTAAACCATATTATGAGCCTCTTAGGTGCTTAAAAAGAAGAATTGCAAGATCATTATCTGGATGATCATATTATCCAATTTTACTTTTTTTTTTTGCAAGCTCGATCATATGTTAGTTTATGATATACCATTTATAAAGTGTAAGGTCACTAATGGTATGAATTCTACTTTTGATCAACCTTTTAGTGTAAATGAGGTTACCCATGTAATTAAATTGATGCACTTGTTAGGCTCTAAGACCAGATGGATTGCCTCCCCTCTTCTTTTAGAAGTATTAGAATGTGATAGGCATAAATGTAATCAAGGTGGGTCTACCTATACTTGAAGGTGGAAAAATCCCCATAGGCTTTAATCATACTCACATATGCTTGATTCCTAAAGTTAGTAACCCTGAAACATATCTAAATATAGACCAATTAGTCTTTGTAATGTCATCTGTAAGATAACTACAAAAGTTCTTACAATTCATTTAAAGGCAATTTTAGGGGACATTATTGATGAGACACATAGTGCCTTAGTTCTTAGTAGATTAATCACATGTAATTTCCTTATTTCTTATAAGACTTTTCATTATATGTTGAATAGCAAGAAAAGAGGAAGAGGTATATGTGCCTTAAGCTGGATATGATGAAGGCCTAAAACAAGGTAGAATAATTATTTCTTTAAGCAACCATTACCAAATTAGGCTTCTTTAAGAAATAGGTATCTAAAGTTATATGTTTTGTTACTTCAACTTCCTACTCCATTCTACTTAATGGGGATGCATTTGGTAACTTTACTACTTCAAGGGGTCCACATCAAGGAGATCACTTATCTCCATACCTTTTTTTATTAGTTGTATGCCCTAGAGCATATATGTGATATGTATATTAAAACATTATTTCTAAATAAAATGGCATCTTCTTTAGTGCATGATACTTTTATAATATTTTTAATTATTTGTAATGCCTTAAACCATGTTGTAAAGTACTTGGGGTATAATTATAGTGTAGATGAAACCATGAAGTGTTCATGATATGATATTCTTATTGCATGAAAATGTGATAATACCTAAATTTCCTTAGTCATAGTATTAACAAGAAGGGATAATGTTAATAAAAATACACCAGCACATGTTATACTTCTTACTAGGTTAAACAGTATTTCTCACAAGCTATAAGCATGTCAATGCTTAAAGTTAACATATGGATGCTTGCTTGAAAGCATGTTTATTGGAGACCCAATATGAGATCTTCACATGGATACTTAATCTATGTTAAGGAAAGCATCTCATTATATCAGTGGTGTAAGTATCCTTAGACTTGAGACCACTAACTATCTTAAGTGTGGAGTGACGTACTTTAACTCTAGTGCTTTTACTTTAAACAAGAACTATACATAGCTAAGAGATTAGGGTATATCATTAGATAATTAAAGATAGGGTAGTAGTCAATAGAGGATTCACCACCCCTAAATTAAAGTGGGGATTTTATGTCACAATTCTAATATGTTAACATTATTTGGCAAAAGCAAAGTGCAAATGTGAATGAGATTTCTAGTGGCATTTTGAGAATAAAGATAAAATTATTAGAGCCAACATAGTTAGGGCTCAATTAGATATACTTAATTGAGCATTAAGTTGACACAAGTCTATACATAAACTTGAATGAGATAACGGATGGTGAAAGGAGTTTATTACACGACAACTACATATGGAAGCACTAAGTCAAACTACTTCACTTTTTGACACTTAAGTATTTCTGATGCATGGCTAGAGGCCTCTCATTACTTATACACATGAGAATTATTAATTATGAATTAATTATGATTTAATGAGATTAAATCATAAGAATCCTAGTTAGAGTATATTTTAATTCACCATGTATTGCTAATGTGACTTAAAAACCCATAGGGTCACACACATAAAGAATTTGATATGAGAATCATATTTATCAAATATTAAATGACATAAAAAGTCGAGTATTGAAGAAATAAGAAAGAAAAATAAAATTGGGCTTCGAGTCCAATCAAATGTATTTAGCCCAAAATTAGAGGCCCAATATGGGAATTTATTTAATCTAATTTTTGTCCATCCTTTTAACAATTAAAAGGGCATTAATTATCTACCAAAAAGCATAACAAAAATTCATATGTAAGGCCTAATAAATAGGCTTTGTGAAGTATGCATTATGAGGCCTAATTTGTTAGCCCTAAGGAATTTTTCAGTCAAGTTTTTATAAGATAAAATTTGAACATAGGGCAAATAATTAGTTATAAATTATAATGCCTAAAAATCTTAGGATCGTGTATGGTGAATCTCAGGGTCGTGATTAGTGACTCCTAGGACTTGAATAATGTTTTCTTTGCTAATCAATATTATATGTTATACAAAGTTTATAGGTCCAGTTTGGCATGAAAATAAAACTATTTAGACAATTAATGATAGAAAACAAGCATGTGAGTGAATAGTAATTTCTTAATAGTGAATAGCACTTCTCAAGACCTAGGCTATACTAATGTCACAAGATGAAAGCACTATTTAGGAAACAATTTTGGGTAAAGTTTGAAATGAAAAAAAAAGTCATTAAGATGGTTAAAATAGAAGTAAAGGTTTTATGGCTATGAATAACAACATGGTTAAAGCCAAATTGTTAAATATTTTGTTTTTACTCAAATGGACCCAAGAAAGCCACATCTTAATGCTTAAATATTATAAGGAGAATGATGATATACGATTTGTAATTTTTGAAAATCAAGAAGTATTTTATAAAAATCTAGTAAAGTTAAAAGGATTAATTTAATTTAATTTTTCACTATTTATTAGTATGGTTTGTTTGGGACTTTTGGGTCTTGATTTAAGTGATTTAATTGGGCCTTAAGGTATGCTAATTAAGGCTTAGAAAGAAGGAACAATTTTTTTTAAAAAAAAAAGAGAGATCATTTTGGAAAAATAAGGATCATTAGATTTTTAGGATTTTTAATTCTAGTCCTTAGATTTTGGAATATATATGGTTTGATAGGGGTTAAATAAGGAGTAAAAAACATCCTTCTTCTTCTTGTTCTTAAGGTAGCCATTACCATTAGAAAGGGTCTCCCTTCATATTTTGTTGTCTTATTTATTTTAAGCTACCATTTCTTTAAAGCTATTAAAAGCCTCTAAATGGAAAGTATTAGTAAGATCATAGTTTAATTTTAGAGTGTTGGAGTATTTAAAGTTGTGATGAATAGTAACCAGTTAAAGGGTAAGTGGTTTTTTTTCAAGTTTTTATATTTTTTCCTAAGTGTATTTGGATGTTAAAAATAGTTTTTATCAAGTTAATTTGATATTTAGAAGTATAATGTATTCATTATGAATTTTTATTGGCATTAAGGTTTGTGTTTGTATGGAAAAGAGAGAGAAACCAAGGGAAAAAAAAGGCATATTGAGGCTTAAAGTTATGCTTTGAGCATATTAAGTATGTGTATCTAATAATCTTTTACATTGAAATGTGTTTATATACATTAAAATGTATACATATAATTAAAAATGAGTTAATTGTATGTGTAATGAGTGTGTATGACATGTATGGATGATTAATGATGTTCGATATGCTAATTAAGACCATTTAAGATTATTAATATAAAGAGAAAAGAATTGGGTAGCAATGACTTATTATGGTCGAAAACTCTATGATGGTAATTTAGTGACTTTAGCTTGTAAAATGTGCATGTATGACAATTGTGAAATAAACTAGAAATAAACATGTATTGGTAATAAACATGGAAAGTGTGCTTATAACTTTGTATGATCTCACATGTAAGCATATTGTGAAGTATAGGCATGTGCAGTAATGTATTATAATGAAGGAATGTTTTAAATAGTACTAAATAATGATTTGGAGTAATGTATGTGTGTGATGATAATAGTAGTCAAACCATGTGTGTGCACATGCGTTCATGCTTAAAAGTAATAAATAAATGGTTAGGTTGTTACTAAATGAGTAATAATGAATATGACTAAAGTTGGATAATATAAAACTAAATAAGAGGTGAAATTGAGTGACATCCTTTATGCATGTTAAAGAAGTGTAATATAAGTTGATGCAAGATAAATTATATTGAGCAAAGAAACTTATGATGCTATGAATAGAAAGTGTATACAATTTTACTATTACAAACAATATATGTATACATATGTGATATATTGTGGTTTTAGCATGGCAAGGATGTGATTCTAATATCTTCAAGATGAAGCATATGAGATTATATGCTTGTGTTAGTTCATGTTTTAGATAAAATTATGAAAGAAATATGAATAAATATTGAGTTGCATTTTTCATTATCTTTTGAGCTTGGCAACGAATTATAGTATGTGTATTATATTAATCTTACAATGTTAGATTGAAATAACATTAGTTAATTTTAATTATAAAGGAATTGCATGACATAAAATCAGTATGATAGTAATGTGTATGTGAAAATAGGTATGTAAATAATAGTGTGTAAGCATATAATGATTACCCTTAAGTGTTGAAAACATAAATGGCATAATGGTTATGTGATAGTTGAATGGCATAATAATGTGATAAATGGGTGCCTAAAGTATATTAAAAAAATATGTGATATATGGGTGCCTAAAGCCACTAAAAAAGAAGGAATATGTGAATGCCTAGTGCAATCACTAGAAATGAAGTACTATATGACTATATAAGCAATGTAAGGCTTGTGTCTAATGTGATTATGATATAACATGCTTATGATGACTATAATACATAAAGAAAAGACAATAATATGAATGTTATGGCTTTAAGACATAGTTACCCCATGTGGTCATTTGTTGGCCAAATGATATGTGAAACTTATAAAAACTACTTTAAACATGTGAAACTTAATAAATAATGGTGATAGCTCATATGAGTAAGCAATCTAGTCTGGATAGATTAGCCAGTCAACTAGGAAGACTAGCAACTATAAGGGCACTTTAGTACTTATCTTAGGCCTTTAGGCCACTGTATTTACTTTAAGGCTATTATTTAATTCTAGACCTTCAGGTCACCATTAGACCTTTATGGTCAACAATGGCAAAGTAAAATGGAATTTATATTTTGAAATGATTATAAAGAGTTGCTAGAAAAAATGTTAAAACTTAATGGATTTGTACGATGATAAAAGCCTATTTTGCATAATTATGATTAGCATATTATATATATGGTTGTAATTGAACATTAGCATATGCAAATGAGATGAGCATGAAATGATTCCATGTAAAGTAGTATGTATATGTGTTAGGAGCTATGAAAAATGCATGTAAAATATATATACATGGCAATATATATACTATTTAAGTAACAATAGTATAAATGGCCTATATGCCTATATTTTTTATATAATAAGCTAATGAGTTAGTAAATTATATGAGTAAATTCTATAATGGGATACAAACTGAATGCATGTTAAATTGATATAGTATACTTAAACATTAGTATAGCTATAGATAAGTATCACATGGTAGTTAATTAGAGATTTATATGTAATGTAATAATAGTTATGATGTAAAAAAGTTTGTAAATAAAAACTATTACATATGTAAGAACATGTTATGATATGCTTATGTTAAAATGACTTTTCTTAAACACACATCATTTGTATGATGAAGTATTTTATGCATATGTTAAGTATTAGTGTTATAAATGTAACATAAATGGTAATGTACACATGAGAATATTATTATTAGATACACTACTAAGCTGTAAGGCTTAGTGCATCATTTGTGTTACGATGCATAAGATGTTATAAATAAGTGTTCAAGGACTTTACTAGTGATAGAAGATTATGGTCTTTGAAGGAAGCTACTTATGTAGTTTATCTATAGTTTTCACAAGAATATATATAAATGTTCATATATAGATATGTGTTCATATGTGATTAATGTATGGAGTATGTTAAGACTTATCATATGTATAGGTAGTTGCATGAAAATTATGTTTGTTCTTAGAATGGTTAATATAAATGTTGAATGTATGAGATTTTATGTATGATTTGAGATTAGATATTGAGATCACATGATTTATGAGTTGAGAATTGTGGATATGTTATAGTATAAGGATATATGAATCATTAAAGTGTTTTTCTATGTAGGTTATTATTCATAATAGGAATTGTGTTACCAATACATCCATTATGCTATTAGTTTTTCAACATAATGTTCCCTTGTAATTTAACCAATTTATTGGTGTTGGTTAAAAGTGTTTGTATAAAGTTTTATAAGTATCATATGTGTAAAAGGTGTTTTAATCATAAGGGATAAGGTTTTAATGTAAATCGAATATTATGAGGTTGGATTTTAGGATGTATGTCACTTTTCACTTAGATCCAATGATCAGATTAGGTAAGGGTTGTCATATAAATAGCCTTAAAAAATTAGCCACCCAATCCTCCTACAAGTTTTTAATGTTTATAAGGCTTTTAATACAAGAAAACTTTTGTTTCTTCTATTTTCTCAAAAACTAAAAATGCTTACTAGCCCCTAGCATTTTTGAGTCTCTCTCATCTTTGAATTCTTGTGTGAAAACCTTGAATGTTTTCTTATAACGACTCGAAAATCTCGACCTTTATAAATAGTACTTTCTCATGATAAATAGTGTTATTAAGACCCAAGATATACTGAAGCTACCAAATGAAATTATTAATCATAAACTAATTTTTGGCAAAGTTTGAAATCAATCGAAAGTCATTTGATTGGTTAAA
>CANXYI010505744.1:0-10033 GCA_948208565.1 Hura crepitans | reverse complement strand
TAACCAAAAATATTCTTATAATATTTATGTTTAAAAAATAGACAGTTAGAATTTTTATCTCATACGTTAGTTTTTTGCTAGATTGGTATAGCCATATTTTGGCTCTACTAGGTAAAATTCCATAATAAAATTTAAGTCTGCTATTACCAAAATTTAAGATGTCATATGTTATGACTTATCATGGCATTAATACTTAAGAAGTTAATACTTTCTATCTTGTGATATTTTTGGTTTAGGTATTGGTCAACTGGGCAATTACAAGTCATTTCGACCACTTTTCAAGTCAATTTTTGGGACTATTTTAAGTCCAGTTTTAACACAGGTTTTAATGTCCTTTTAAACACATTCCTGGGCATAAAAGCCAACCACAACTGGGCTAATTCCTAGGCCAACTAATAGGCATAAAATCCAAACATGCAAAGGTCTCAAATCTAGCCCGAAAGGCATAAGCAAAAGTGCATTTACATAGCACACTTCAGGCCACTTTTTAAGTACTTATTTCAAGTTGTAGCTATATGGTTCAGTCCAATTCTTTTAAGCCATTTTAAAGATATATTTTTAAGGTGCATTTTATCATTTCAACAAGGCATATACTTTGTTTACTTTCATAGAAATTTTATGCCCATTATATATCCATTGTAATTTAATTGATAAACACTTTAATAAACTTAAGTTCCATTCTATCATGCCATTTTTAAGCTCTCAAGTACTAAGGGAAAAAGGGACTCAAATTCCATTCCTTTTCATATGATATCAATATTCAATCATATATATATGCCATGAACTTAAATATGCTCATAAACATCTCATTTTTAAGCTAATATTGCGAAGTTACAAAATAACACTCCTAGAAGTCCCTCATGGTAGCTCGTGGGTACAAGCAAAAATGTCACAACTCATGCTCATTCCTACTCACAATTGCCACAATTTCCATCCTAGCATGTCAACAAATTCTAAAAATTCATCCTAGGTAGCAAACATCCCATCCAAACCACCATAAACATCAAATTTAGCAATCATGTGAGGCTAACTTTGCAAACACTTTGAAACATAAATCTCAATTTCACGTTCACTTATTCAACACTACTAAAAAGGAAATCACTCCTAAACTCAACATTCTAGCCACCTCATATCAATATTTAACATCCTAGGCACCCTAAAACATGAAGAAAAGGCTTTAAGTCCACTTAATTGTGAAAGAAATCCTTGAAATCTTCAAGCACCCCAAGTTGTCTAACCACTAGGATAAGTTTCTCCTCCCTTTGTAGGCTTCAAACTGCCCTCCAATGGCCACCAATGTCTCACAAACACAATCACACAAGTCTTAAGCATGTCCTAGCATCAAATGGCAGCCAAAAAGCCCAAGGGAAAGAGAAAAATCACCCAAAATTTACCTCAAAGTCACTATTCTAGATTACTATAAACCAGTCAACTTATATGATTTTTATTTCCCAAACGAAAACTCATTTCTACATGATTCTTGTTCTTCATGGTGCGTAACACATGAGAAATTTTAGCAAGCAAATCACTCAATTTAGTGGTTAGAGGAAGAAGTTATGGCTAATCTCTCCTCTACCTGGTATTGGCACAGAAAAAAGAAAAGGGATGAAGGAAAAGTTTTCATCCAAGTGGAAATCCACTTGTCAAAGGGTATTTGCCACTTGGCATGAAGTAGGGCCCACCTTGACATGTCAAAGGTGGTCTCGATAATCCCGAACCATCTCAATTTTTTGGCAAACTTTGAAAATTCACAGTAATTCATTCGGACCTCGAAAAATTATTCCATTTGTTTTAAAATTCATATTTTAATCCCCTCTATCTACTCATAAATTTTTGTAGCCAAATTCCATCGATAAGACAATTTTCAGAATTCCTCAATCTGCTTGCCAACCTTGAAAATTTTGAGAATTTGCAAATAACCTCCAATTCCAAAAATTCTTTCACCATTGGACTCAGTGTAATATTTGAGCTTCAGGTTCCACTATTTTCAGATTCGTCCTAGCACATCTCGAGTTAATCCTTGCCTGAAAAATTTTTATTACATCGAGGGGTAGGTTTCAGTCCAAAATGAATTATTGGTTATGCTAAATTTGTAAATTTTGCTCCTTTCATCAAATTAAGGTTGTTTAAAGTTTCATAACCTGTGTCAGTGCCTCAGTCCACATACAGGTGACTCTACACCCTAGGTGTACTTCTCGGATCTTGCATCACTATTCATAAAGCCTCAAAACATGGGCATTATAGGGATTACCCCAAAAAAGTAAGCTATTGCCACTCAATTACAAGCCTCCTCACCAGTACCTAGTAGAGGCCTGAGAGAGAACGAGAATGATAATACTAGCATGAGCCAAAGATAAAGATCAAAAGCTTGAGTACCTACATGGTTGTACACCATTTGGGCTAAAGAGGAAGCTAAGGCACCTAATGTTATTGCTAGTACTTTTCTTCTATTTTATCAATTTGTTTTGGTATTGATAGACTTAGGGTTCACTCATTCATATATTTGCACTACACGAGCATGAGATATAGGTTTTAAACCTAAACCAATAGGTATAGCCATTATAGTTAGCAAACCAATTAAATAGCATGTGATAGTTAATAAAATATATAGATATTATCCTTTAGTGGTTTAGGATCATGTATTACTAGTAAACCTCATAGAACTTCGATTCAATGAATTTGAAATTATCCTAGGTATGGATTAGCTATCTAAACACTGAGCTATGGTAGATTTTAAACAGACGAGGCTCCCACTTAAGATAGCTAATGTGACTGAGGTGACAATAGTTTAAGAATAGAATTCTCTACCTAATGTTGTTTTAATAGTTACAACAAGGTGATTAATCTAGAAGGGATGTGAAACATACCTAGCCCACATGATTGACATTAATAAAAAAGAGTTAAGCCTCAACTAGATACTAGAAGTATCAGAATTCTCGAATGTATTTCCAGATGAGCTACCAGGATTACCACTAAAATGTGAGTTGAACTTTGAAATTGAAGTGTATCTTGATAAAACACCTATTTCTATTACTCCATACCACATGGCATATATATACTTAAAGAGCTAAAAGTGTAGTTGCAAGAATTGTTGGATAAAGGGTTCATTAGGCTGAGTACTTCACCATAGGGAGCACTAGTACTGTTTGTGAAGAAAAAGGATAGATCACTATGATTGTGCATTAATTACAACCAACTAAACATGGTAACCATAAAAAGATATCCATTGCCAATGATTAATGATCTCATTAATCAACTGAGAGGTGCTAGTGTATTTTCTTAGATTAACTTGAGCTCAGGGTATCATCAGCTAAGAATTAAGGAATCTAATATTTCAAAAACTAATTTTTGCACCTAATACAAGCACTATAAATTCGTGGTAATGCCATTTAGGCTTACTAATGCCCCTACAGCCTTTATGGATCTAATGAATGAGACCTTCAAGCTATACATGGACTAGTTTATTGTGGTTTTCATTAACAACATCCTAGTATACTCTAGGACCAAGGAAGAACATAAATAACACTTGACACTAGTTATACAGACCTTAAGAGAGAAATAATTATATGCTAAGCTAAGTAAATGTGTGTTTTGGTTAAATGAAGTAGCCTTCCTATTTCATCTTACCTTAGCTTAAAGTATTAAAGTAGACTCGAGCAAGGTCAAAGTAGTGCTAGAGTGGAAGTCTCCTACTAATGTGATTGAGATTTGAAGTTTCTTAGGATTAGCTGGTTATTATAGGAGATTTGTGAAAGGCTTAACTATAATAATAGCCCTGATGACACGACTACTATAGAATGATGTGAAATTTGTATATGATGATAAATGCCAAGTAAGCTTTGATAAATTAAAAGCAATGCTAACTAAAGCTCCCATCCTCACACAACTCGAGTCGAGGAAGGATTTTGTGATATATAATGATGCATCACATAATGGGCTCAAATGTGTACTAATGTAAGATAGAAAGATAGTAGCATATGCCTTAAGGCAATTGAAACCACATGAATGGAATTACTCAGCGAATGATCTAATGTTGGCAGCAATTGTTTTTGCCTTAAAAGTGTGGAGACATTACTTGTATGGCAAAAAGTGCTACATTTACACTAACTATAAGAGTCTGAAATACCTCTCCATATATAAGGAGCAGAACTTAAGATAGTGATGATGGATGCAACTAATAAAAGATTATAATTATGAGATTGACTACCATCTAGAAAAGGCTAATATGGTAGTTGATGCATTGAGCCAAAAGTTCATAGCAGCTATGAAAGCCCTGAATGCTAGGTTTAGGTACATTAAGGATGATGCAATTTTAGCTGAGTTACAAGTGAAACCTAATATGATGTAGCAAGTGAAAGAGGCACAAATTCGAGATAATCATCTTATGTAGATAATGAATCAAGTTAAAGGGGGGAAGACCACAGAGTTTGAAATCAAGCTAGATAGGTACTTATATTACCATGACATGCTATACATGCCTAAAGTTTAGCAAATCAAAACATAGATTCTATAAGAGGCATATGATACTTCTTATGCCATGCACCCTGGGAGCACAAAAATGTACCTTGATTTGAAATTATATTATTGGTGGCTAGGAATAAAGCAAGATATGGCTAAATATATAGGCTAATGCCTTATATGCCAATAAGTGAAAGTTGAGCATCAGGTTCTTTCTGGATTACTCCAACCTATAGCAATTCTAGAATAAAAGTGGGAAAAAGTTACTATGGACTTTGTAATTAGTTTGCCTATGACTAAAAGTAAGTATGATGCTATATGGGTAATTATAGACATACTAACCAAGACAGCACATTTCATTTCGGTTAGAATGGATTATTCTTTAAAAAAGTTGGCACAAATATACATAGAAGAGATTGTGAGGTTACACGGTATGCCACTTGCCATTATATCAGATCTAGACCCAAATTCACTTCTAGATTCTAAAGGAAATTGCAAGAAGTTTTATGTGCCTGTCTTACCTTTAGTATAGGTTTTCACATAAAACTCGATGACAATCTAAATGGGTTATATAGATATTAGAAGATATGTTATGGAGTTATGCCATAGAGTTTAAAGGAAGCTGGGATCAATACTTTCCTTTGGCTAAGTTTGCCTTTAATAATAGCCATCATGCCAGTTTAGGCATGGATCTTTATAAGGTTTTATATGGTAGGAAATGCAAAACTCTACTTCGTTAGAGCGAGGTGGATGAGAAGAAACTCATGGAACACAACTTGATCAGAGTTGCTGAAGAAAATGTCAAAATTATCATAGAGTGATTAAAACCTACCACAGACTAATAAAAATCATATGCTAATTTAAAATGAAAAGACATTAAATATGAAGTAGGTGAAAAAGTATTCCTTAAGGTATTGCCATGGAAATAGATGGTCCTGTTTAGAAAAAAGGGCAAGTTGAGCCCGAGATTAATCGATCGATTTGAGATTATAAAATGCGTGGGACTAGTAGCATATCTGTTACCCTTGCCACTAGAACTACAATAAATTTATAATGTATTTCATGTATCTATGCTAAAGTGATGCAAATCAAACCTTTTTGATGTGATACCTATATAAGAAATTCAGGTATAATTAGACTTGACATATGAGGAAGAACCAATATAGATTTTAGCAAGAGGTTAAAAAATTGATAAATAAATTTGTAGCAATAGTAAAAGTTATTTAAAGGCACTACAGGACAAAAGAGACTACCTGGGAATGTGAAGAACAAAGGCTCAATACCCATACTTATTCTCACTAGGTAAATTTTAAGGACAAAATATCTTAAGAGTGGAAAGAAAGTAACACTCGAGAATCCCGATTTCATGAATAGTACTTCCTGAGGCATGAATAGTGTCTTTTGAGTAATCAGGGCACACTGAGGTGGTTAAGTGGGAGTACTAGTCATAAAAATAAGACAGCAAAATAATAATGAAAATGAAGTAATTAGCACTAGCACTGAACTAATAAAATTTTTCATGTCGAGAACTAGTGAATAGTAACTTAAGTTTACATCGAGCTAAAAAATGGTTGGGATGTGCTCAAACTAATGTGAAAATAGCATGACTTGAAGGTCAAAAATTCTAATAAGTGTAGTGTTGGTAAAATCAGAATTTTTTTTAGGTCAATTAGTATTTTATATGAATTTCTTAAATATGTGAATGAACAATTAATTGGGTTTCCCTTAGCTTTTAGGCTTGAGATTTTAAGGGTTCTTTAATGAGAATTTTTATAATTTTTGGCACTAAAATGAATAATTTTGGTGGCCTTAAACATTTAATTTGCATGTTTGAATCTTAAAAATGAAATAGAATTAATCTAGACTGTTGAATCGCCATTTAGCATGATCTAGGTGATCTAATCTCTTAATATAAAAAAAATGGAGTTCTCACATGTGCCACATATGCCATTTATCTTCCTCCCCCATTTTTCTTCTTTAGACGATCCTGTTACTTTCACTCTTCCCCTTTTTTTCAATTAAGCCCTAAATTTAAGTGATTTCCACCAATTGATCCTTCTATCTTGGCTCTATAGTCTCTTGAATATTAATATACTAAAAAAAAGCCAAGGGAAGCCTAAATTAGAGGAATTTACACCTTGGTGAATAGTTCACATTTATGTGTAAGTGGTTTTCTTCAAGTTTTCATTTGTTTATTAGGTAGCATTTAATGTGTAAACAATACCTATGTAATTAGATTTTAGTTTGGATATGTTTAGAATTTTTTATGAATTTTCTAAGCTAAATCCTTATTATATTTGTAGCTAAAGGGAAAGATTTGTTGCAGGAAAGGAATGACAAGGATTGAGAGGCATAATTTGAGTGTCTTGGAGTTTGTTTTAAGTGAATTTAATGAAAAATGTGCTATAGATTATGTGCATATACAATTCAAGTATATGTGTGTGTGTGTGTATGGAAGTGATGTAAATTTTGTGTATGTGTAAAATTATGCATGACAATGGTGTGTGTGAGATGAGTGGATGAAAATAAGCATGAATGCATAAAGAAAGAGTGGAAAAATAATATACATATGTGTGATTATGGTACAACCGAATGGTATGGCCTTAATGTGCATGTGTGTGCATGTGTGGTTAAGTGCATGTGATGTGCAAACGAAATGTCTAGTTAGTGATAAACTTGATCATGGTGAAAATAGAGGTGTTTAGAAGTGTATGTGTATTTAGGTAGGATGGTTGGACAATATGTATGGAATTGTATGCTGTGTGTATATAAACCAAAGTATGGTCAATACATGAATAAGTTTAAATGTTAGTGGTAACTATAAGAAATGTGGACAACTAAAATGCATGTGTAATGCACAATGAAATAAGGAAACAATTTTATGAATGCTTAAACTAGTCTTGTGACACCCCCTATTGAATTCCTATAGAAACCCAACAAGCGATGCACTTCCTGCCAGGTTACCCCTCCTAGGATTACTCTAGAGGTAAACTACTTAACACTTATAGACTACTCTATAACTTTGTTAGATCTTACTTAGGTATCTAGTCTAATCCTTAGACATGTTCATATATGGTTAGACAGACTTAGAAAACCCATTTATAGTCACTTTACAAGATACAAAAAATTAGGTAGCATAATGGCTACTCGATGTCATATCAAAAATTTTTTCACCTACTAAAAGCACTTTTATAGATAATTATTCCATTCAACCTCTATCTAGACCCCTTTGGTTCCTCGATCAACATCAGCACATATCAAACATATATCAAAATAACACATAGGGCCTCAAGCCTAAAGTTATTAAACATTAAGCAAATCAAATAGACAAGGCACCTGTTTATATACACCACATCCATACTTTATATATACAGACATAGCAACTTCTAAGCATGCTAAGCCTTACCATACAGTGTATTACATGAGTGCTATCTAACAAGATAAGAAAAGAAAGACTCTAGGTACCCTTCAAGGATTACATTGATACAGAACATGATCTTCGAGGCTAGATTGCTTATCTTTACAACCTACGCACCAAAACACTAGTGCACTGAGTATGAAACTCAATGGTGAACTTAAATCATTTAAAACATGTTATATGCATTAGCACATATGCAATGATTATATAACAGTCATAATGTAGTGTGTGAGTGATATACCACATAAAACATGCCATATAGGTGATATGCCATTTTTACACAATAATTACCAAAATACCACTGTAGCAAGTTTAATTAATTAATCATGCAATGATCTATCATTTATCAAAGTCTGAATACTAATTCTATTTAAATTATCAGGCTCGACTAGATAGACTACACCTAAGACATTAGACCAAGAGGGAACTAAAAGTTATACAGTGGCCCATATTTTGGACCTTGACTGCAGCACCGTCCTAGTCTGATAACAGGGAACAGCTCACTTAAACCTCCCAATATCTAAAAATCACAGCCAACCACAGTGGATAGTAGGGATCAGTCTATAGACCTCCCAATATCTAGATAATCATCAACATCAAACACTTCTAAAGGATAGTAGGGATCAGTCTATAGACTTCTCAATATCCAAAAAATCACAAAAACCATCTAGTAGCTGTTAATCTCTAAGTTGGCTGGTCAACCCATTTTATAGGTGTCTAACTAATGGGCCATCAGACCTTATTTTAAGCTTATTTAGTTACTGATCATTATATTATCATATTTAAAGATGAAAAACAAAAAGTTATGAATTTTAATTAACAGCCAAATTTTGATCTAAACAATTACAAGTCATTTTTGGTTTATCGGACAGTTACGAGTCAATTTTTCTAAAATATTCTAAGGCATTGTCTTATACATAATTAAAATCATATTAATTCAAGTCTAATCCCTTATTTTAGTCCACTTATATTCATGCTAAAATATAATTTCAAATGTGAGTTCCTGAATTCATTTTACGAGATAGTTATAGGTCATTTTTAAGTTTTTTGTTGGCCATTTTAGGTCCAAATTATGCCCTTTTTCTATCATTTTTAATGCCAATTGCACTCAATTCCATAAACTTTTCATATACCTAGAGCTAAACTCAAATATATATCTCAAATTTCCATAAAATGGCTTCCATTCGATCTCACATAAATAATACAAATTGTCTCAAAATAAAGTGCCATTTTCACGCCAAAGCTAGTCCATTTTAAGGTCATTTTTACCGAGCTATTACAAGTCAATTTCAAGTTTATTTGACC
Source organism: Hura crepitans (assembly GCA_948208565.1). Lineage (NCBI taxonomy): Eukaryota > Viridiplantae > Streptophyta > Magnoliopsida > Malpighiales > Euphorbiaceae > Hura > Hura crepitans. The sequence continues at coordinate 852 of CANXYI010505744.1, read as the reverse complement.
ACCATTTCCTAACCTTAAAAGGTATCCCATATTATATAGATTTCATGCCATTTTTACTCATGCATGTACACCTAATTCATGCCATGTGAACATTTACACAATCATGCCACATATATCATGCCAATCACACACAAACACATGGCATGCCATAGCTCATTTTTCATGCCATTCTTGCCTTGCACTCTCTCAGCCAATGCCTTTAATTTGACATACACATACCTTTATCCATATCCAAACACACATACACACATCTAACATCACATAAGCATACTTACACACACACAATGCCATTACTATGCAATATAGGCCATTATACATCATGGATAGGCCTCGGCCACATTAAGTGTGCACACACACAAGCCTTATGTATCCATTTCATCACCTACACCTATAATATCATCACTAACAAGCCAATTACAAAATAATTTGACATGGTAAATCACCACACACCAAGCCTCTATGCAAGCAAACCTCTCAACCACACTAGGGCCTAATATCACCTTTCCTAATTTCACTGCATACAAGTATATTTCACATATTTTCCATGTCAAACACCATTGATCTGATACCAAAATCACCTTAGCAAGCCATATACACACACACACATACACTTACACCTACCTATCAGCTAAATAAGGATCAAGTCCCTCTATGCATTCTTTTCACCTAATTATCATTCCAAGCATACATTCCATCCATAACTAACACAATTGCATGATTCTCTATCACACACATCTTTGCTATGTTTGGCACCATTTTCATACAAGATTACTAAGCTTATTACATTAAAAATTTAAGGTCCAAAATTTAAAAAAATAAAATTTGAATACATAAATACTAAATAATAAAAAT
>CANXYI010505583.1:0-16371 GCA_948208565.1 Hura crepitans | reverse complement strand
GCTATCGGGCGAGATAGGTGCAGCTATCTAGGTCCTTACAGGTGGACCACTGCATAGGATAGTCTCGCTATCCAGTGTCTTAAAGCGTCATCTGTCTGATCGAGCCTAATAACTAGAGAAGATAAATAACTTAAAATTTTCACTATAGTAAATTAGGTTAATTAATGAGTAAAGCCACAGGATCGAGATAAATGAACAATGTCTATATGTGTGTCCATGCCTGTGCTTGTGTGTATGAATGCATGATGGACATGTTATGTTTAATCTATTCCACCACTGAGTTATATACTCAACGTGTCGGTGTTTCGATGCACAGGTTGTAGAGAGAGAGACGATCAGCATCAGACCACCATAGTGTAACTGCTCTCTGGTCACTTTTGGTATTTTTCTTTCTTTTTAGATAGTCTATATATATGCACTCATGTACTAGATTAGGTTGCATAAGAGTAAATGCCAAGAACAGATAAATGATGTTTTTATGTCTGTAGATTATATGTATGTGTGATACTTATTGTATGTATGAATGAACCATTGCTGACGGGTCTGAGACCCTATGGTATATGATTGTGATCTAAAATTGAGTTTTCTATGATGATCTAGAGGTCTAGAGGGTCCAGGTGTGGTGAAAGATGATGAAAAATTGTAGAAGTGTATTTTTCTTATAGGTTTATTTGGGCAACATTACCCAGGTAGCCGTTATGCTGCCTAAAATTTTTAAAATGTCTAGTAATGACTGGTGAATGATTAAAATGATATGAATAGTCTGTAATTAAGGAATATATCAATTAGAGTGTAGTTGCAGGTATCTAGGCCAAAGTTAGTTAAGAATGACCAAAAGTTAAATGAAGAACCCCTGGGGAAATCCAAGGATGGGTGACCTCAATGGGACGTGACACTTTCAACCCGTTTCAGTAGAGACAGGTAGGGGGTGTTACAATTCTAGTTTGACTTAGGGCAAATTTTAAGCATTAAAATCTAACCTAAAAAGGGTTTATTTAAAGTATAAATAACCCTTATTGTAGTAGCCACCAAAGAGATACATTATACTACAAAATTGGCATATAGATCAATTGAAAACACATGATTTTCTTAAAACAGACCAGAGAGGTATAACTTACTAGCACCTGGAATTACAAGTTGCTTTCTTCTAAAAACTTCTTATGTGGATTATTTTGGAGGTTTTCCTAGAAAAGCATCACTATAGTTTTCAACAAATCAATGAGAAGAGTTCATAGAAGGAATCTGTTGTCATTTTTTATAGTAAATCATGAAACGCTGCTAGTTTTAATGTTTAGAATGAATTTTAAATTATCCAGGTCCATTATCATTGCAAGTTTCTCTCAAAACTTTAATTTTTCTATTACATATGATAAAGGAAAACCAATAACATGTACATGTTATCAATATAATATTGAGTCCACTACTCCTTGGGATGACTCAAGAACATAACTAATTTGCCTGAATTGGGTGGAATAGTTCCTAAAGTAGGTAAGACTTATAGGTCAAGTCTCATGTCACTTACATATATATGCAATTCTTATTAAACTAAAATAAAACATTATGGGTTTACTCCCACCACCTCCTACCACATAGAAATTCCATATCTTACATCCTTATATCCTCTTGAGCAAGTAAAATATGCCTATAAATATTTAAGAATTCCACTCGTACCTATATGGTGCAATTAAAAAGCCTTTACCATTTATTACCTATCCTCAACACAACAATAGCACAAACTCAACCTAAGATCATAGAATCATTTTCTTGGCCTTAATCTATAAAAAAAAAAGGGTAGCATTTTCAACTAGCTACAATTTTTAACAACATATACATGGCTCCAAAAAATCCTCCGACAGCAACTCAATTTCTTGTAACGAATATATTTCTACAACAATACTTTAACATTATTGCTTTCTCTATAGCTCTACCTTAATACTTCAAAAACCCCTACCAACATCTTACATGTTACAATTAAAAAAACATATATCATACACAAGTTCTTTATGTTACTTATTCAAAATAGAAATGGGATAGCAGGAAACACACATGATATATATATATATACATATATATATATATATATATATATATATATATATACATATATATATATATATATATATATGTATATATATATTCTTTTCTTTGAGAGTATCTACCACCGTGTCGATTGTCTTTGCTATGGTCACGGCTAAATTTTGCAATTCTATCGTCCCTTCCTCCCATAACTAGTACTAGTTTTCACCTATGTAGTGGTGGTTACAGCGCCTATCACTTATGTGTAGCTACTGTAATAGCTCACTATCTTACTGTGGTAACAACAATGCTTATCCTCACCTCAACCCCTTTGCCATCAACTGATAAACTAGCAGTGGCCTTATCAATTTCCTACTACAATGTTGCTATCGGTTTGTAGCAATTTTATTCCATATTTCACTCTTATTAGCTCCTTTTAGCAAGTTATGCTAACTATAAACTCTAATTCTATAGAAATTTTATACATTATTGTTGCCTCCTATTATAGTAGCAATCATTGCATTATCCCCCACTATGGACGCACTGCTATAGAGTGTTTTGCCCACACACAATGACAAATCCAACTATAATTACCCTAATTACCACTACTATCGTGACCCGCTACACCTGCAATGGTACTATTCGCTGCTCTTTATTGGCTTCTGCTATATCCTATGGTTTCCTAAACTTTTTTGTTGCCTTTGAGTGTTTCACCACTATCTCTTTATTCTGGCTCCTCATCCTTCACTTTTTTTTTTCTTATGTCCCCCTTGTTTTTGATTTGTGTTGTCACCCCCAAATCCTCTAGTGTAGTGAACTAACATCGCTAAGTTGGTTTATATTAGTAAAATTTATTTTAATCCCTCTCCCTTCCCTTTTCCTCTTTTATTCTTTTTGCTTTTTAATTTATTCATCTTATAATTCTTATTTATCTTAATTAAATTGACCATTTTACTTCTCATTGATTCTATCCCTAGTCTAGGATTAATTACTTTAAATTAAATTATTCCCCCTAGTTAGTTTAGTGGTCCTTTCCATTTAATTATGGAAATTTATGTCTTAATTCTTTTTGAAGATAATTTGTTTAGTCATTATTATTAATTCTTTTGAATCTTAAAGGACCAAATTAATTGAACAAACTCCCTATTCTTTCTTAATCATTAGATATTGATAAATCGGTCCCCATTGTATAACATGAGTCCCCATAAATTACTCGGTCATTCGCTTATTCAATTATTCACATTCCCAATAATAAACTCTCCATTAAATCATATTCTAACCACTAATCAACTTGTTAAATAAGCTTTAAACTTTACTCTTCACCAAACTAGTTACCATCTAGTTTTTGAAATTTTGGATGTTACATAAATAGTGTATGCAATTAACTAGTATGTATGTTTTTATTACTTGTACTATATGCATATGATAAAGTAAGTGGAGTATGATGATGACCATAATATGGAAGAATACTTGATAATGACTTTATGAAACAAACTTACGGTTGCATATGTGTGGATATATATAGGTATGATTGTATGAGATGAGATAATGTTGTATTGAATATAGGTGTAGATGATGGCTTGTGATCTATGATATACATACTAAAAAAATTTTTTAAGAAGTTTAAAAATTATTTTTTTTATCCTGGATAGCCTTTATGTGGCCGAATTTTGGGCAAATTTCAAAGGTTTTTAAGTATATGTGTTTTTTATGGTATTATTTTAAATTGTTACACTATATGTATGTATGTATGTATGTATGTATATATATATATATGTATGTATGTATGTATGTATGTATATATGTGTATGCTTATGTGTATGTGTATGTGTATGTTTGTGTGTGTGTGTGTGTGTGTGTGTGTGTATGCATGTGTGTATATATATATGTGTGTGTATACACATACACACACACACACACACACACACATATATATATATATATTCTTTTTAAAGAACAAGTTTCCAAAAATCTTAATAATATCAACTCTTTTCAATTAATTCTTAATATGTTCTTCTATGTATGCCAGTATACCTAGTGTATGATATGGTGTAGTGTGACACTTGAATACTTGGTTCTTAGTGAACTAGTATGGGTGTTATTTTTATTGGTATCAGAGCATATGTTTAGCTGGTTCTAAATTTTTGGATAAGAGTCTAGAAATCATGAACATGTATATCATCATACATTATAAAAGAAAAGAATGTTAATATAATGTGGTTACTCCCTCTTATATACAGGCTATCATGAATCTTGAACCTTAATAGCCATTAAAAGAGGTAGTAGAGAATGTTAGCCAATCAACTATTAGTAACATGGAACCATAAGCACTTACTCTATCTTGTTAGGGCATCCTTACACAAGCTTGAGCTATATTCCTACAACAAGTCACTGACTTTTTGAGGTAGGTGACAAAGGAAATTCTAGTATAGCTACCACTACTTCCATAGACTCAACCTCTACCTCCTCCTCCAACTAGAACTATGAGAGAGAGGCTCCATAAGAATGGGGCAAAACACTTTAAGGGGAAAAAAGAAGATATTCCTATAGCTATAGAGTATTGGTTGGATAAGATTCAGAGAATCTTAGAAGATTTAAATCGTACACCTGAACAGAAGCTAGAGAGAGCTACTTATTTATTATATGAGGAAGCCCATCATTGGTAGGTTTTTTTGTGAGAAGGTAAGCAAAGATCTCTCAACCACTACAACCATTTTCTTAGGAGTTTTTCCTTACATGTTTTAGGAAGAGGTATATAGGAAGAATCTATTTAGAAAGGAAGTGATAGGAATTATTATATTTCAGGCAAAAGCAACTTACCATGGTAGAGTATAAGCAATAATTCCTTAAACTCAGTGGCTATACACTAGAAATGGTGAAAGATGAGGAAAGGAAGTGTAAAAGATTTTAAGATAGGCTGAATGATGCTATTAGATTACATATCACTAGGCAAAAAATAGATAACTTCTTAAAGTTAGTGAGAGTTGCTCTAAATGTAGAGCAAGTTTGGCATAGAGAATCTAGTAGGAAAGAAAGGCAATAGGGTAAGAAGAGACAACCCAACCAAAACCCTTTAAGTAATAAGAAGGGTAAATTCTCTTAAGCATAATTAGTGGGTTCACATAACCTAAGGCTTATGGTTCTATTAAGGGAGATAGATGTCCACATGGAGGTGCAACTAATACTCTAGCCACTTTTTCCAAAGGATTAACCCCTTCCTTATGTGATCATTGTGGTAGAAAGCATTATGAGCAATATAGAAAATGGTCAGGAGCTTGCTTTAATTATGGGTCATAGAAGCATTTTATAAGGTACTGTCTAGAGAAATAGGGCACTATGTCTACAGCACCTCAGGTTACATCTGAAACTTGTTAGGGAAGGAAATTAGGAAGATAAAATATGGGAAATCAAGCATAGAGAGTAGTGTCTAAGATGATGGATAGACCTTCTGAGGCCAGGATTGTAGTAACAGTATATGCCATAAAAGGCAAGGAAGACTAGGGTGTGCCTAATGTGATTATTGGTAAATTTTCTTTCCTTAATACTAATGTATATGCACTTATTAATCCTGGTTCTATGCATTCATGTGTATGTGCAAGTTGCCCTGAGTTAGAAAACATATATGTTGATGTGTTGAAACATGAAGTTGTATTTAAAAATCCTTTAGGACAAAGTGTATCTATCCATAAATGTTTAGAGATTGTCCATTTATGATTCACAATAAAGAGTTTAAAGTTAATTTGATACATTTACCTTATAGAGAATTTGATTTGATATTAGGGATAGATTGGTTATCCAAACATCTAGCTATGGTAGGTTGTAAAAAAAAAGAGTGATTCTAAAGTCATAAGAGGGTAAAGAGGTGATTTTTTTGGTGTTAGATCATATGAGTTGTATAATGTGATTTCAATTATGAAAGTAAAGAGATTGTTGATGAAAAGATGCTTAGCTTTCCTTGCTCATGTAATTGACATAAAGAAAGAGAGTTTGAGTATAAAAGATATTCAGACAGTTAGAGAGTTTCCAAATATGTTTTTAGATGAATTATTAAGATTACCACCGGATAGAGAAGTAGAGTTTGCCATTGAAATAATACTTGGAACAACTCTCATCTCTATAACACCTTATTAGATAACTCTAGTTAAGCTAAAGGAACTCAAACTACAATTGTAAAAGTTACTCAATAAAGGTCTTATTAGACCTAGTGTCTTACCATGGAGAGCTCCAATATTGTTTTTCAAGAAAAAAGATAGGTCCTTAAGACTCTGCACTAATTATCGACAGTTAAATAAAGTAACAGTAAAGAATAAGTAGTAATGACATGTTTGATGAGTTGATAGGTGCGGGAGTATTTTCCAAGATTGACTTGAGGTCGAGATATTATCAACTTAGGGTTAAGGAATCACATGTCCCTAAAATTGCATTTCGAATAAGATATGAACATTATAAATTCATTGTTATGTCATTTAGACTCATGAGTGCACCAACTACTTTTATGGATCTCATGAATAGAATTTTTAGATCCTACTTGGATCAATTTATGGTTGTTTTCATTGATGATATATAACGACCCAAAAAAATTCGACTCTCATGAATACTACTTCTCAGGATGAATAGTGCTTCCTGAGACCCAAGGTGCACTAACCATATCAACGAGGAGTATTAATTACAAGAGAATTGTGGGCAAGTTTGAAGCCAATCTAAAGTCATTTGGATGGTTAAAAACTCTAATTAAGATTTTATGGCAGTGTCTTATGAATAGTGCTACAGGCAAAGTTGAATCGTAAAATAAATAAAAAGTTGCTCAAAATAATCAAAAATATTACAAATTGATACTCAAATATTCTAAATAGTCCAATGGCTTTGGAATCAGAATTTTTTGAGTTTGAGAGTTATTTTTACTCAATTTTTAGGACATAAAATATATTAATTTTTCAAGTTATTGTTGGAATTTGGACTCCAAATTTTGAGAGAATTTAGGGCCTAGATTTATGGAATTTTGGGGATAGGAATAAAGAAAAATTGATATTCCTATCAGTTGTAAAAATTTTTTGAAGCAAAGAAAAAATTATTTTTTGAAAGTATAAAAAGGGAAAAATTATCTTCCTTCCTACATATGCCAAAAAATTCTCCTTCACCCCTCTCTACCTTCATTTTTTTGCCACCCTCTCTTTAACTCTTTCTCTTGTTAGTTTCTCCTTCCACGAAGGGACCCACTCTATAAGATTATACCCGAAACAATGAGCATTTCGAGATGAGTCCATGGACACTAAAATCATTCGGAATGGTAAAGTATTTCGAGAGGAAAATTGAGAAGAAAATTGAGGTGAATAATAACCTTCTCTCTCTTGAGTTGTCTTTTTTCACAAATTTTATTTTTCACAGGTTTTTTAGGTATTATAGAGTACATATCTAAGCTCAAAATTTTTTTTGACTTCTTGATTATTTTATATTAATTTTTTATTTTTGTTTCCTTTAATATTTGTTGGCGAAATGATAACTCGAGCCTCTTGAGGTAAGGAGAAGGCTTAGGTTGACTTTGAGGGTCCTGTATGACCTTTTTAGGATGTGTAATCACTTTAATTTGGCCAAATTTTGCATTTATTGTATTAATTGCATTGTGCCATATTAGCAATAAATGTGATTTAATGTGTAAAAATGAAATAAATGCTGTGATTAGGAAATTATGATGAATTGTGATATATAAATGTGTTATATGAGTTTTTTAAGATGTTTTAGCATTTATATATTCAATTATGTTGTATTGTCACTCATAACGCATTATATGGTTCGATATTGCATATGCTGTGAATAGTGTATTGTCATACCCGAAAGTGTAGTTTTGCATTTTGTGTGATTATGATGTGTGTATTACATGGTGTATGTATATGTAAAGTGTGATAAAATGCCATGGAATGATTTAATGCTTAAATGTGCAGCGTTATGCCTACTTGAACCAATAAGTATACTATTATGTGTGCGCATGTTCTTATCAATTAGAAAGCACCGTATGTGCATGAAGGCAATTTGTTAATATGCTTAAAATGAATTTTGACATATCATGATGATATATGCGTTATAAGTGCACGAAATGGCTATGTGTTACCAATTAAAGGTAAATATGGGAAAATGCCATGAAATGAACATTTGTATCAATATTTGTGTCTTTATGTGACATTTTGAGATGTTGTGTGTTTCGATGCCATTACACCTTGAAAATGGATCCTACAGGTGTAATGGACATTAATAAGCCTAAGTTGGCCAAGTGTGTATGTGCAGGCCATGCAATGGTGCAATAAGGCCAATGGTGATTTTAATGTAATATAATAATATAAAAAAAAAGAAATGGGTTAATTTGACACATAATGACATGTTTAATAATGCCTATATAGTTAGATAACCTAGTTTGGATAGGTTGACTAGTCAACTAGGATTGTAGCAGCTGCTAGCATACCTTCGTGTATGAGACCTATAAGTTATTGATTTACATGCCGATGGGCATGAGAGCCATCGAGCCTAAGTTTGATTATGCATCTGAGGATGTGAATGCCTTAAAGCCTAAGATTATGTGCCAATGGGTATGAGAGCCTTCTGGCCTAAGATTTGCGTACCTAAAGAGTATGAGAGCCTTTGGGCCTAAGTGTTATGCATCTACAGATGTAAGAGCCTTCAGGACTAAGTTATATGCTTCTATGGATGTGAGAGCCTTCAAGCCTAAGTATACGTACCTATGGGTACGAGTGCCTTTGGGCCTAAGTAATTCTGTTATCTAGTCCTAGTTAGTTGTCTTATTAATATGGGCATAAGTTAAACAATTTAAATGGCTTAAAAATGCATTAATTGGTTTTATATGTTAATTGGCACTAATATGTGACATATGGACATAATGTGTTAAATGACACAAAAAATGGTCTTGAGATGCTTAAATATGTTTATTATCATTATTATGGAGACAAATGGTGATTATATGTTAATATGACTTAAAACATGAATATGGACTGTTATGATGTGCATTTATGAGTTTATGTGTGTATAAGGGTATTATGACCCGAAAAATAGATATGTCTTTATTCCTTCCAATGTATGATTTTGGTATGTTAGTTTACATGCTATTATGATGGTATTATGACATAAGTTAAGTTTTATACCCTATAAGTGATTTTTACATGATAATTGAGATTTTTGGCATATTGGACATCTAAAGGCTCAATTATGATTGAAATGTGTATATTTGGGTAAAAGTCATAAAAAATGCATGTTATAAGTTGTTTAATATGAAAATGGCTTGTGTGCATATATAGCCTATTAAAATTAACCTTTTTACAACTTGAAGTGATTACACCACTAAGCGAAAGCTTAGCACATTGATTGTTTGTGATGCATAGGTAACAGGGTAGTAGATTAGAGCCAAAGCTTCTGCATATTAGGAGACATGAAGATAACCCTTACATAGGTATTTTTGTACTTTTTGTAATAGTAGTGATGATGTAAATGTAATGTTTATGTAGTTATTATGCTCTTATGATCTTGGAGGGATTGAGTCTAATCTGCATTTTGCAACGGGTATTTGTATCAAATATTTTAACTATGGATTTTACTTTCTGCTTCTCGCATGTTGTGTGTTGATTAATGATATTGCATGTGAGATTATTGATTGTGGAGAGCTTGAGGCTCGTTGTGTTTTTGTTGAGTTTGAGGGTCAGAAGGACCTATTTGAGTTAGAGATGAATGTATTGATTATATAGAAGTATTTTTAAGCAGGTAAAAATTTAAGAAAGTGTTCTAGTACAACTGTTATGCTATCAAATTTTTGACACGATAACCCTAATGTTTACTTTAATTTACGTGCCAAAAGGTTTTTGATGTTTTATTTCATTTTCTAGTCAAGAATCATTTTCTTATATAAAAGTTTTAAATTTTAAGTATTTTGGATAATGGAACTAGATATCATTTTGTGTGCATGCATCTCATGTTCGAGTCTGGTGTACGGATCGAACGGAGGGCATCACATGATATCTTGTTTTACTCCAAAACTAAAAAGGAACATGATTAGCATCTAATGATAGTGTTACAAATATTAAGAGATAATTAGCTTTATGCTAAGCTTAGTAAGTGTTAGTTTTGGCTAGAGCAAGTTTCTTTTTTAGGACATATTATTTCTTCTAATGAAGTGAGAGTAAATCCAAACAAGATTAAGGCTATTCTCAATTAGAATCCTCCTCGAAATGTCATAAAGATTCATAGTTTCCTTAGTTTTGCTAGGTACTATAAAAGGTTTGTAAAGGGATTTTTTATGATAGCATCTCTACTCACATAGCTTCTATATAAAAATGATAAGTTTGTGTGGGATACTAAATTTCTAAATAATTTTGAAAAGCTAAAGAAGATGTTGATAGAACAACCTATTTTTACTCAACCCTCTTCTAGTAAGGACTTTGTGATTTATAATGATGCTTCTCACAATAGGCCTAGCTATGTTCTAATACATGAAGATAAGCTAATTGCTTATACTTATAGGTAGCTTAAACCTCATAATCTTAATTAACCTTCCCATAATTTAGAACTAGCAACCATTGTCTTTGCATTTATGATATAATGGCATTACCTACATAGATAGAAATTTTACATCTATACAGATCATAAAAACTTGAAGTATTTACTTACTAAAAAGGTGTTAAATCTAAGGCAATAGAAATGGATGGAACTCATTAAGGACTATGGTTGTGTGATAAGTTACCATCTAATAAAAGCAAATGTTGTAATAGATGCTCTTAGTAAAAAGTTCATTGTAGGTATATGTTGTAAGTAAGATTTTTTATGACATGAAATCTTTTTAAAAGAGAAGTTAACTTTATCTCCTCTTTATGTAGCTTTGAGAGTGTTAAGTGCTTTAATGAGCATAGCACCTGATAGAGCTATTATAGCTAAATTTGAGTTGAGACCTAATCTTTAACAATAAGTTTAAAAGCATAAAAGCATGATGAAGGAATGAAAAAGGTGATGAAAGAGATATAAGAGGGAAAAGAAGTAGATTATTCTTTATAAGAAGATGGAAGTTTGTATTTCAAAGACAAATTATAGGTGCCTAATGTATCAAAACTAAAAAAAAATTGTATCTTAATGGTGGCACATACAACAATTTTAATGTTTATCTAGGATGTACTAAGATGTATTAAGATTTGAGGTGTTTATATTAGTGGCTTGGCATGAATAAAGACGTAGCAAATTTCATGGCAAAATGTTTGGTATGTTAGCTAGTAAAAGCTAAACACCAATATCCTTTAGGACTTTTACAACTAATTAGTATTTCCAAGTGGAAATGGGAAATAATTACCATGGATTTTGTAGTTGGTCTTCCCCTTACTCAAAAAAAGCATGATGTTATCTGGGTAATTATCGATCAACTTACAAAGTCAACTCAATTTTTTCCTATTAGACAAGATTATTCACTTGATAAGTTAGTATTTCAACTGCATGCAGTGCCCATATCTATTATTTTTTATAGAGACCTTAGATTCACTTTAAGATTCTAAGAGAGTCTACACAAATCTTTGGGCACTAATTTGAATTTTAGCATAGCTTCCAACCCTAAATGGATAGAAAATTAGAAAGAGTGATTCAGGTAAGAGTCAAAACTTGTATACATTTTAGGATAAGATGAAAACTTATATGTGTTAGGTTAGGACATGTAGTAGATCCTTCAAACATGTGTAAGAGTTGCATTATAAATTTTAAAGGAAGTTAGCATAATCATCTCCTATTAATAGAGTTCGCCTATAATAACAATTATCAATCTAGTATTTAGATGTCACTTTATAAAGCTCTTTATGAAAGGAAATGTAAAACTCCATTATGTTGGACTAAAGCAAGAGAAGGAAAGATAATTGGACCTGAAGTGGTCAAAGAAATAGAAGAGAAAGTGAAATTAATAATAGAAAGGTTTAAGGCTACAAGTGACAAACAGAAATCCAATGCATATCTAAAAAGAAGAGAAATAGAGTATCAAGTTAGAGACCAGATCTTTCTAAAAGTGTCACCCTAGAAGATGATTTTAAGGCTTAGAAGGAAAAGGAAGTCAAGTATTAGGTGTATAAGGCCTTATAAGTTTGTAGAGCAAATAAGTGTTATAGCCTATTAACTAGCTTTACCTCTTAAATTATCAAAATCCATAATGTATTCCATGTGTCAATGCTTCAAAGATATCGGTCTAATCATTTATATGTAATCCAATTGGAGGATATAAAAGTAGAACTTAATCTAAGATATGATGAAGAACTAGTGAGAATTTAGGCTTTTGAAATGAAAGAGTTCAGAACAAAGAAAACACCTCTGGTCAAAGTACTATCAAGAAATCATGGAGTAGAAGAGGCTACTTAGGAAAGTGAAGAATATAAGAATAAGCAATATCCCCAATTATTTGCATCATGTAATTTCAAGGATAAAATTCTTTAAGAAGGGAAGAATTGTAACATCTCAAATTCTATTAAATTTATTAGTATTAAATTTCTAAAAGAAAAATATTACAATATTTAATATTTAGGAAATTAATACTTATTAAATGTTTAATGGAATTAAAAGATGAGAAAATAAAGTTTAAAAGAATAAAAGGCATAAAAGAGGTTTTAATTGTGAAAAGGAGAAGTTGATGGACTAAGGAAGAATTTTTCCTACATGGCTATAAATAGAGTGAGGTTTGAAAGAGGAGAGAGAAAAGAAGACATTTCTTTCTTCCCTTTTCCTCTTTAAACTCGATGGCACACACTTCCTCCTCCCTTTTTTGCTTTTCTTCTTCTTTCACTTGAATTGATTTTAATCCCTTCCAAGCTTTGAATTAACATGGGGAAAATTATTATTTGAAGATTATATCAAGAATTGAAGAAGAACCAAAGGAAATTTCTCTTTTTAAGTTTTGGCTAAGGTGAGATTTCTCTCTCTAGGAAATTTATCTCAATTTTATTGTTTTATTTGGAGCTTTCGAAATAATTGAAAGAGTTCATAATCTTCTAAAGTTATGGTATATCTTTTGCTTATGGAAGAAGAGAATCAAAGAAAGAATCCTCTTCCCTATAGTTTGGCAAAAGTGAGAGAATGAGAAGTATTTTCAATTCAAGTGGATTTTTAGGTTGTTCAACTTTTGTTCAAGAGGTAGGTACTTTTACCTTTGAGTACTTATGCAAATTGGGTTATGAATTGAACAAGTAGGATGATATGGTTTATGCATGTTGAGTTCATTAAATACAAATGCTTGAATGAGTAGTTTAGGCTTTGTGATTAGCTATGAAACCATATTTTCATGAATGGATGCTTGAGGAATGTATTTCTAAGGGTAAGCCATGCCTATGTAGTTGAGATTTTTTGTATAAATAATGAAATTGGACATGCATGTTGAGAAACTCATTCTTATTTTCTTTGGCCGAATTATGCATGAGTAGATTGTAAATTTGTAATTGAAATATAGGCTTAATTTTTACTTGAGTGACATGTTTGAATGACTTATTGGCGTGTATAATGCAATAAAATGAGATGAAATATGACTATGCCAATATGTTGAAACCCACATGTAGGCTGAATATATATTATAGATTAAATGACTATGAATTGTGATGTTAAGTAAGTTTATACTAAAGAACCTATTAGAATAAGTAAATTCTATGAGATTTTAAAATAATTAGAAAAGAAAGAGTCAAATGGGTAAAAATGGCCACTTTGACTGAATATGTGCAAATAGCATGAGAGATTGCTTAGTTGAGAAAAGAATTGAAATTATACAGGAAACTGTATATAGAATGTCTTAAATGATCAAGTATGAGATTTGGAATGGATAACTTGCTAAATGTTAAAATGAACAGACTTGAATTAAGACATTTGTGATGTTGAGCACGTCTTGAGAATTATGTCATTTTTATGAGTTGAAGTGATTAAATTATTGGTTATGATGCAAGTTAGTATGCCAAGTGCCTTTTTAAAGAAAAGTATGCTATTATGAATAGATGATTGCAAATGCAACATATATGTATTAAAGTAAAAGAGATAAGTACACACTACTCCTTCAAAATGTGCATTTTTATGTATGATATGTCATGAACACTAAAATTGCTAAAAAAGTAATGTATATATTCCATAAAAAGATGGTTACATGCATTAAATGGATATATTTATGTGACATATATCTTTCACATGGAATGGATGCTAATGAGAATCAAGAGATATGTAAAATAGTGCTCTGCCTATTGAGTATGTTAAGAAGTTGAATGCCTATTTCTACCTAGGAAACTAAGTGATCTGGGATACATGCCAAATAAAGGACCTTACAAATATGCCATCTTTTGTAACTTTGGCTACTATTATATAGTTTATAACACCTTTAAATGGGTGTTGGTATAACTTTTGTACCCATTGAGTATTATTGTTTATGCCTTCGAGTACCATTATTTGTGCTATTTAGAACACCATTGGGATATAATCAATTAAACATCCATCATATCAATCCCTTATCCTAGCATAGGTGAGTTATAGGAAGAAATAGGTGTTATGGAAGGACTTAATGAAAATGTGAATTATATACATAAGTGAACCTTCATTCTTATATATATATATATATATATATAGACACACACATACACACATATACATGTATACATAGATATATACATATATTTATATATATGTGACACCTTTTACATGATCTACTATTGAAATACAAACTAAATTTTACCACCCTTTACAGAGATTTCACATTCCTAGCCTGTACTTTTAAAACCCTTCTTATAAAAATTCAAACTAAATTTTATCAAATATGCTTATGGGTTCTTTTTTGCATAAAACTATTATAAGTCACTTTCTAACAAAAATCCAACAACATAATAACTATCTGAGGGAAAAACCAAAAATTTAACCTGTAAGAAATGAACACTTCTATGCATTTTCAATTTCAATCCACTATTTTTTAGATCCTCATGATCCTTTACAACCACACAACATTCACTCAAATCATGCATACTATCATTAGTACATCATTCTCATATAATCACATAGTGAACACTAATCTTACTGTCTCAACTATTACATAAATAAATACATAATAAGCTATACTTAGGTCTTACACACTATTAATCTTTGCATATAAGTATTTTACATTTCAAGACTCCTTTATACAATGACTTAGGCCCACTTTCTAAATATTTACATGAGTGCCCTATTGTTTAGCTACATTATACAATAATTACAAAAGCTATGTTGAAAGTAAATCTTTGATTTGTAATGCTCCCCTTTAGACTATTCTTCCTCACTGGCTATCTTCAACCTATGCTCTAGCAGATGCTAGTATATTGAGCAATGATGCTTAGTGGTGTATTTTGTAACACCCTAAAAATCTCGACATTTATGAATAATACTTTCTCGATGTGAATAGTGTTCTTAAGACCTAGGATACATTGAAGCCATTGGATGAAAGTATTAATCATAAAATAATTTTAGGTAAAGTTTGAGATCAATCAAAGGTCATTAGAGTGGTTAAAAATGCTAAGAAAATTTTTACGGTAGTGTCTTAAGAATAGTGTCCAAGGCTAAGCTAAATCGTAAATTATTTTTAAAGTTGCTTAGAAAATTATGAAACTTACATGACCTGATACTGAAAAATTCTAACAAGTCTAATGGCTCTAAAATTGGAATTTTTGAACATCAAAAAGTAATCTTTCTAAAATCAAGTAACATGAGAAATAGCATATTTAATTAGTTTTTCTCGTTTTTCGAGCTCTAATTTTTAGGGGCATTAGGGGCATAAATAAAGTGGATTCATGCAATAAATATGGCAATGTATTGGGCTTAGGAAGAGAAGAAAAAATTGGAGAAAATGTAAAATAATGATTTTTGGTGAGGGGTATAAATAGTCAAAGAAAAAAATCAAAAAGTCAAAAATTCTCCTCCTCCCTCTCTCTCTTCAAACTGACGGTAGCCTCCATCCCTTCTCCACCATTTTCATTTCTTCTTTCTCCCATTTAAGCTCAAATCTCCCCACTAAAATGAAACCAAGTAGCCTCCACACCATTTCTCACCTCTAAGAAATGGAATTTTCAAAAAAAGGTGCTTGGATTTATCGGTTTTGCTATCCTATGAATAGTAAGCTACTTTTGTTGGGTAACAATTTTTTACTTCTATTATTTTTCTTAGATACTAGGATGCCCAAGAGATGTAAAATGGGCTCTGATTTATTTTTGAAGCTACGATTGATTTATTACAATTTTTTAAGTTTTATTCGATTTATGTTAGGGGTTTCTGAACCAATCTGAGATAAAGGCAAGGCAAAGGTGTAGATGGACCTCAGGGTTCCTCTTCAATCATTTCAATATGTGTAAT
>CANXYI010505350.1:0-10041 GCA_948208565.1 Hura crepitans | reverse complement strand
TACTATAAAGGTTACTTATACTTTAAATCAACCCTTATTAGGTTAGATTTTAACACTCAAAATTTGCCCTAAGTTGAACTAAAATGGACCCACTGGGCCTTTTTAGTCCTATGTGCATAAGCCCTTAAGTGGGTTTATGTGCATTTTGCTTTAGCCCTACTTTTGTTAATCTTATGTGGCATTCCTAGACCTTATTTTAGATTAATAATTATCTAATATAAGGCCTTTTAAACCCTTTAAATGACCATAAAAAATTGGTTGCAAGAATAATTAAAATTTGAACTCAACAAAGCCCAAGTCTAAAACCCTAATTTCTAGACTACATATTTACAAGTGGGCTCAAAGCCCATTTGCTTATTTCTTCTTCTTAATTCATCTTTTAGTGATATCTCATATCATTAGAACATTCAATTTGATTGAATCTTCCTCAAACTCCTTTTATGTGTGTCACCCTATGGCTTTCTAAAATTGCTTGGCAGTACACAGTAAAATAGAGTCCTAGTCTAACTGAGACTCTAAATATTCAATCCTATTAGATTAATATCAATTCACCAATCAATATATCACTTATGTACAAGTTAAGACAGGCATCTAACCATGAATCATGATTACCCAAGTGCTAGAAAGTCAAGTGGTTTGACTTACCACTTCCATATATAGTTACAGTGCAATAGACTCATTTCATTATCTTTTACCTCTTCTAGTTTTGAGTATGGACTTGTGTCAACTCATAGCTCAACTAAGTATGTTTAATTAAAACCTAGACATATTATTATGATAATTTCACCTTTATTCCCAAAATGCTCTTTGTGAATCCCATTCGCACACGGCACTTTACTCTATCTAAGAATTCTTGACTCTAGGTTACTCATCAGAACTATGAGATAAATGCCCCACTGTAATATAGGGCGGTGAACCCTTTGTTGATTATTACCATATCTTTAAATATGTCATGGCATACCTAAACGCCTCACTATGAATACTTCTTATTCGAAGTAAAAGCTTTAGAATCAAAGTATGTCACTCTATATTTAAGAAAGTTAGTGTTCTCAAGTTTAAGGATACTTACACCACTGATATAATAAGATACTTTCACTAACATAAATTAAGTATCCATGTGAAGTTCTCATGGTAGGTCTTTAATGTACTCACTTTCCATGTAAGCATCCATATGTTAACTCTAAACATCTCTATTTTTATAGCCTATGAGAACTATTGCTTGTTCCAATTAAAAAGTATAATATGTGTTCTAATCTATAAGGACCCTTTCAATTTTCACATCGTGTCTACCGATGATCTCCCTAATTAAATGATAATGTTAAAGAACATGTTTAGATCATTGATGAAACCATGGCTTGTAAGCCTATGTAATAGCCCTATTGTTATCACAATATAGAGGTATCAAATCAACAATGTTTAAAACCACTTTAAGTTCTGTAATGAAGTTCTTAATCCAAATAGCTTCTTTAGCTACATTTGAAGTTGCTATGTATTTAGCTCAGTGGTAGAATCCATAATCATGTCCTATTTAGAACTCTTCCAAGTGACTATTACTCAATACATAATGTATACATATCCAGATTGAGATTTATAGTCATCCTTATTAGATTGGAAGC
Source organism: Hura crepitans (assembly GCA_948208565.1). Classification (NCBI taxonomy): domain Eukaryota; kingdom Viridiplantae; phylum Streptophyta; class Magnoliopsida; order Malpighiales; family Euphorbiaceae; genus Hura; species Hura crepitans. The sequence goes on along the minus strand of CANXYI010505350.1, from coordinate 8,425 downwards.
TGGCATTAGTATACATGTTAACATGTAGATTTCTTTCTTTATAAACTAAGAATAGATCCTTAGTCCTTTTCAAGCACTTAAGATTATTCTTAACAACCACCTAATGTTCCTCTCTATAATTGGATTGGAATTTGCTCATGATACCAGAGCAAATGCTACATCGATTCTCATACATAACATTGTGAACATGATAGATCGTATATCTAAAGCATATAAGATCCTACATATATGCTATTTCTCCTCTTGTATCTTAGGAGACATAGATTTAGAAAGATGTTTCCCATGCAACATTAGATTATAACCTTACTTGAAGAGATCTATTCTAAACCTCTTTAGCATCTTATCTATGTACGTAAACTATAAAATACCAAGCAATTTTTTTGATCTATCTCTATAGATCCAAATCCCCAAGATGTTGTTTGCTTCTCTAAGGCCTTTCATGTAAAACCATTTACTTAGCCAAATCTTGATTGACTAAAGGACAAAGACATCATTTCTTATTAGTAGTACATCATTTGCATACAAAATAAGGAGACATCATTTGCTATTAGTATTACATCATCTATATACAACACAAGAAAAATGATTGGACTCATACTAAACTTCTTGTAAACATAAGGCTTCTCTATATCTTGTGAGAAACCAAACTTTTTGATTGTCTCATCAAAATGGATGTTCTAGCTCTTAGATGCTTGCTTCAATCCATAAATGGATTTTTGAACTTGCAGACCTAATTGCTATTTATGGATGTAAAACCTTCAGGTTGTCTCATGTACACTTCCTTTGACAATTTTTCATTAAGTAAAGCTATCTTTACATCCATTTGTCAGATCTCATAGTCATAATGAGCAGCTATGGCAAGCAGAATCCGAATGGATTTAAGCATCATAACTGGAGAAAATGTCTCATCGAAGTCAATCCCTTATCTTTGATGATAGCCTTTTACTACTAATCGACCTTTATAGGTAATTACATTACATTCCATGTTAGTCTTTTTATTGAAGACCCATTTACACCCAAGGGGTTTTATCCCTTTTGATGGATCAACTAAGGTCCACACCTAGTTATCATATATGGAATCTATTTTGGACTTTATGGCCTTAATCCATGAGTTTGATTTTGAACTCTTCAGAACCTCCTCATAACCAGTGGGTTCATAGTCCTCTACTGTTGTCACTTCTTTGTCCTGGTCCATGAGAAATCCATATCTCTTTGGACCAGTCCTGATCTTAGTAGATCATTTAGAAACTTGTGTTCCATTGGTTCTTTTATTATCTCATCACTATGAGTAATAAAATTGGGATCAGTCGGTTGATATGCTTCTATTTGTGGGTTTTGAACTTCATCAAGTTTAATTTTACTCTTACTATCTTTCACAAGAAACTCTTACTCTAGAAAGATTGCATGTTTTGAAATAAATACCTTTTGTTCCAAAGGATGATAGAAGTAGTATCACAAAGTTTATTTTGGATACCCCACAAATGAGCATCTACTAGATTTAGCCTTAAGCTTATCCGACATTACTCTCTTTATATATATAGGGCATTCCCATACCTTGATATGTGAAAAAATAGGTTTTGTGTTATACCATATCTTATATGGTGTAACATTAACTAACTTTGATGGAACTTTATTTAAAACATAAATAGTAGTTTCCAGTACATACCCTAGAAAGACATAGGTAAGTCTACAAGACACATCATGGATCAAACCATCTCTAGTTGAGTTCATACACAGTTATATTACGGTGTATAAGAAGGATTCCATTAAGACAATATACCATTATCTCTAAGATAACCCTAGAATTCTTGACTTAAGTATTCACCACCTCGATCAGATCAAAGAGTTTTAATAATCTTCTCAAGTTATTTCTCAACCTCATTTTTGAATTCTTTAAACTTTTCAAAGGCTTTAGACTTGTGCTTCATCAAGTACAAATACCTATATCATGAGTGATCATCAATAAAGGTAATAAAGTATAAGAAACCTCTATGTTTATGTATTGTCATTAGTCTACACACATCTGTATATATAAGTTTTAATAACTCGCTTACTCACCCTTTTCCAAAAAAGGTGATTTTGTCATCTTGCCAAATAAAGAAGACTCACATGTATCATATAATTCATAATCAAATAATCCCAAGCTACCCTTCTTTATGTAACTTAGTCAAGTGTTTCTCATTTATATGTCCAAGACGACAATGCCATAGATAATGTAGCATTAGGTTATCTATCTTAGATCTCTTAGTGTTAATGTTATATACTTCTTTATCTTTATCCAAAACATAAATTCCATTACATATTATACCTAAATAATAAAACAAATTATTTAAGTAAATGAAACAACTCTTATTCTTATTAATGGAAATATCAAAACCTTGTTCAACAAGACAAGAAATTGAAATAATGCTTTTAGATAAAGAAGGAACATAATAACAATTGTCTAAAATTAATACAAGTCTAGAAGGTAAAACAAGATGATATAATCCTATAGCTAATGCAGCAACTCTTGCTACATTTGCTACTTGCAGGTCCATATCTCCCTTTTCAACCTTTCTACTACTCATTCGTCCTTATATATAAGAAATTAAGTTAGAACCACATCCAACATCTGATACCTATATTTTATTATTAATAGCATTATAAGTATTAATTTCAATCATATTAATATTTAAAGTTAAAGCAACTCTTTGCTTTTCCTTCTCACATGTAACACCTTCTACCCAATCCTTGGTGGAATCCGATAAGAGATGCTACTTCCCAAAGGTCACCTATCCTAATTCTACCCTACCTATCCACTCATTTAACTTTTACGGACCGCATAACCTAGCCTAAAGTTCTAGGTTATTTTATTGTTGTTCACTTATTTCATTCTATTTATAACTATCATTCATTAGTATAGCCATTTTATTATTTATTTTTTAAGTTTACAAAAATTTTGATAGCATAATGGCTGCTCGGGTGAAAAGCAAAAATCTTAAACATGTATAAAAGCACTTCTATACTCATTATCAACATGCCATCCATACTTTGGACCCATCTAGTCCTCCAATTATCCATTCACACCACACAGTCAACTAACACAAGGTCTCAGACCCATGTCATTCAAAAGCACACAGTCATACATATATATACACATGTTCATTTTACATCCCTAGCTTATTAATACAAACCACAATGTATCAAAATACATGTCTAACCAAATTACTAGCCCGAGCCTAAAACCCTCTATATATGAGTGCCTATTTATCTACACATTTAAAAAAGATCCAAAAATACATGCCCTTCAGAAGCTTGTTAGCTACACCACAAATATCAAGGATGAACAGCTCTTTAGAATATCCTACCTATACATCGAAACACTGATATGCTGAGTATAAACTCAGTGGTGAATTTAATGTAACATATGTGTCAAAGCATACAATCATGCAATAAGCACACATTATGTAACTCATGTGATCATGCATGTTCATTTAATTATGTTTCAGTCATCCATTAAATAGTCATTTTACATATTATTCAATGTGTTTCGTAACTTGATCAAGTTACTTATACTCTATTTCCTTATTTGTAATTGTGCTAGTTAAGTCATGAGATTATAAATTTTACATCATATGTATTTATCTCTTCTAATCCATTTAAGGCCAATATTGGAAAAACTACACTTAAAACACTAGATAGCGGGATCCAGGTTATGTAGTGGCTCACATTTTAGGGCTTAGTAGCTATATCTACCCAGCTCCACCCGATAGTAGGGATCAGTTCATAAGAACGTCCCAAATTAGAGTGGCAAGGATCAGTCTAAGTGGACCTCCCAACAGTAGGGATAGTAGGGATTAGTCCAAATAGACCTCCTAATAGTAGGGATAGCAAGGATAAGTCCCATAGGACCTCCTAAATCCCAATCATCATATCAACTTAAGTGGATAGCAAGGATCAGCCTTATGGAACCTCTTAAATCCATAACAATATGGATAAACAAGGATTAACCTATATAGACCTTCCAATACCCGGGTATGCAGGGCTCTCTATTAGAACCTCAGTGGTTGCACCCTTTATACCATGTGGACAGGCAATGGCCTAGGAGGACTAAAACCCTTAGCAGCTGCTAATTCCTTAGTTAACTGATCAACCCCATCCAATGGGTGTCTATCTGATATAGGTTAACTCTAATTATCATTTCACATTTCCCGTTATAAGCCATTCGACATATAGTCATATCATTTACGTGTTATCATGCCATTTATGTGCACATTTCTATTATCACATAACCAACATTTATGAAACCTTTTCACCATCATCTCACTATTCAGTTTGTTCATTCTCATTGTCCCATAATTCTAATCAATTGTTCTTATATATCCAACTATGTTGTATCAAATTTACTTACATTGATATAGTGTTTCATTATCATTGCACGTAGCACTTTATTTTCTCACATTACACTTACTTTGTCCTTTCCAATTTACATAACCCTTTTATGTCTTATGTTAAGTGCCATTAACCTTCACTAATACACATGCATTATCATGCTATGACCATGATATACCTTATGACTATACCATGTCCATACAATACCAATTCATTTTTTTCTAATCTCATGTCTCACCAATAATTTGTACTCCCTTTTTAACCTAATTATATTATTTCTCCATCCCATTAACACATGTATATACACATTCCTCTTTCATGCACCATTCAGCCACACTTCACACACATATGTACATAGGCATTTCTCATGCATTCAACACACACATATGCTTATTATAATTACCTTAACATAAGTATATGAACATTATAAGTGAACACACATACATTCACACACAATGTCACTTCTATACACACTTTCACATATATATATATATGTGCACATACACCATAACACACACATACTACATTAAATTCACATACCTAGGGTGTTAAAACACCCTAATTCACCACTTCAATGCCTTTTTTACTTCTCCTCCTTAAGCTTTCCTTCTTTTCTTACAAACATACTCCAAATTAGGGTTTAAAAATTTCAAAAAAATCCTGCAAAACTCTAAATTGAAAACTAATTCCATGGTTACTCTTAACTCACTTAGGACTACCTAAAACAAAAAAAAAATTGGGGTAAGATCACTTACACAAGATTTTGGTACTATTCACTAAGTGTTGATAACTCTAATTCTAGCCCCTATTTCTAAATTTTGTTAATAGGAGGGGTTTTAGGAGGTTATAGAGGCAAATAACCATATAAATTTTGGTGTCTTTTAGCTTGATTTGAGGGACAAAGAGAAGAAAAATGGAAAGAGGAGAGAGAGTGGCTATGGCATCAGCCAAGGAAGGGAGAAAAAGAAAGAAAGGGTATTTGGTACATATGGCACCCCACATGTGTCAAACCCTTTTTATATTAAATAGGTGGATGGCCCGAATCATGCCACGTGTCAATCCGATCGTCCGTTTTAATCAGATTTTGTTTTAAACTTCAAAAATTCAAAATAATTTTTCAAAACCTCTAAAAATCATGTTTTTAGTGCAAAAAATTCTCGATAGTGCCCATTAAGGGCCCCGTAAAATCTTAGGTCAAAACTCCAAAGGGAATTAGGGTTACTATTCACTCGCGTAATTAAGAAATTCTAAATAAATATAAAAAGACCTTAGAAAATTAAAATTCCTTCATCACTAGACTCATTGGAATTTTTGACATGTAGGGTATGCTATTTTCAGGTCCATCTGGGCATGTCCCGAAGCTATCTTGACACAATTCTAGTTAAGGTCACTATTCACTACTTCTTAACCTAAAATGATTAATTGGTTCTGTTAAAAGGTTTAATTATTCCATTTTCATCATTTTGTGGCCCATCAAAGTTTTATGACTAGCACTCTGTCGGGAGACACTATTTATTCCTTGAGAGTAATGTTTATGAAACTAAGATTTATGGGCATTACATTACAAGACTCAAAGTAAGCTTTACAGTTGCACTTCTAATTCCTAGACTTTCTACAATATAAGCATGTGCCTTATATGTCATTCTTCTTTCTAGCAATCGAAGGGGTAATAACAACTTGTTTTCCCTTTTTCTTGTCAATCCCACTTTAAGAACTGGTTTTCTTTTTATTCTTATTCTTGCTCTTTTTATCCTAAGAAGAAGATGAACTGCAACCATAACCATCTTAGAATTTTGTTTCTTAATAGCATCTTCAGTAGTCTTAATGTAACGACTCAAATATCTCGACTTTTATGAATAGTACTTTCCCAAGATCAATAGTATTCTCGAGACCTAGGATGCACTGAAGCTACCGAATGAAAGTATTAATCATAAAATAATTTTGGATAACATTTGAAATTTATCAAAAGTTGTTTAATTGGTTAAAAACACTAAGAAAGTTTTTACAGTAGTGTTTTGTGAATAGTCACCAAGCCAAAGTTGAGCCATAAAATATTTTTAAAGTTGCACAGAAAATTACAAGACTTATACGACCTGATACTTTAAAATTCAAACTAGCTTAATGGCACTGGAATCAAAATTTTTAGAGGCTAGGAAGTATTTTATTCGAATATTAGGAGACATAAAAATGGCATTTTAATTTGGTTTCCTTCATTTTTTGAGCTTCGATTTTTAGAGTGTGTGGGGCCTTAATTAATTTAATTTTTAATGTTCAAATGAGATTATTAGGGGTCAAAATGGGGGAGAAAATTTTAAGGTAATAAATGTAAAGGAATTTTCCAAATACTATATAAAGGTCAAACTTTCTATTATTTGGTCAAAAACATAAAATAACTCCTCTTCACTCTCTCTTTATCCATGCCGTCGACCATTAGGACTTCCTCCATTTTGAAGCCATTTCTCCTCCTTCAAGTCACCATTTCCCATGCTTAACTAAAAGCATATCATTCCCATAGTCCTTAGATGCATAATTAGGTGGAAATATCAAAGGAAATCAAAGGAAATTGCCCCAAAACGAGTGGGTGAATAGTGCCACTTTTTTTGTTTAGGTAAGAATTTCCAAAAATTGATATTTTTCCCTTAATCTAGAGGTGCCCATAAGTCATTTAATATGGTTATTTGAAATTTGAGTAATGTAATGTGGTTATTTGCAATTTCTGGTTATCATATGAATTTATACGAATTTTTTTTAAATTGAATCTATAATGGGTAGTTATCGAAACGGAGAGGGCTTATGATAAGGGAAAAAAGAAAGTTTAGTCGAGCCTTATGGATTATTTTAAACATGCTAGGTATGTGTAATCAACCTAACTAATGCATTTATTACATGCCCTAATTTATACATATTGTATGTGAATATGTAAATGTGTGTGTAAGTGGGAATTTGTCATGGGAATGGAAAATTAACATGTAAATTGTGTTTAAAGATATAATAGGATATGAATGCATATTATATGAGAGAAGAATTAGTGTTGGGTGTGTGTGTATAAATGGTTGAATGGCCTTGTAAGTTGTGTGTGTGTGTGTATTTGTTAAAATAAGTATGTGGATTAGCACATAAATATGTTTAATAATGAATTGTAATTCTTAAAAAATGATTTGATGAAATGGATAAAAGTATATTATGTGTGTGAGTGTGAGTGATGCTTTGGCCCAATGGTCATTTAGGCTTGATAAGGTGTATATGATGATTTAGGCATGTAAATAGATATGGTTAATGGATTATTAAGGTAAATGTACCTTATAGAGTGTGAATTGAGTTTTAAAGGAAGCATGTATGTATGTATGCAATATTATGTATGTATGGAAAATAAATGTATGAATGTATAACATTAGACACCATTTTAACAAAAGGTTAAACTTGATCAATTATGGTCTAATAAGAACATGTAAAGGTGAAATTAGGTATTTTAAGAAAAGAGAAACATACTTTAATGCTTGTGGTTGTGTTGGCTGAATGGCTTGACAAATGAGTTGCATGAGTTTTGCTTAATGTATGTAATGAGTTTATGTTTAAGAATATGGCATTAATTTAAGTGTGTGAATATATGTATTAGTGGCCGAAATGGCCTATTTGCTCTTAATGAATGTATATGCTTTAAAAGGAACATAAAATTTATGACATGTGCTTGCAAGTGAAAAATGAATAATTTGATGCTAAAAATATGCATGTAAGCATGTTATGGGAATGTGAGGCACATGTAAATGATTAATGCATGTGAATTTGTGCTTAACCATTGAAATAGAGAAAATGAGACAATCTTCCCAATTTCATCAAATTGTGATGATGTTAATGTCAAATGAATTACTTAAGCTTAATTATGATAGTGAAATAAATAAAATATGATATATCCCATATTAGTAAGAGCCTAGATATGGATAGGTTGATCGATTAACTAGGAATAAATAGCAGTTGTTAAGGCACTTCGATGCTTGATATTGGTTATGGGTCCACTCATAGTCTGACCCAAAAACTTGTATTTGATTATCTTTAT
>CANXYI010505335.1:0-12411 GCA_948208565.1 Hura crepitans | reverse complement strand
AATTAAGTTGCAATATTTATCGAATACAACACACATCTATGTACATCTAGAAAATGGGTCATTTATTATTTGGTAATTGACCTAACAACTAGCTGTAATTCCATAAGAATTGGCTATAATTGCCCAACTCCCATTTCTAGGAGATTGGCCTTCAAAAATACATTTTATTATTATGACTTTTAATTAAGGAAATACAAATCAATTTTTTTATTAGAAAACACCATTTAATTAAGTAGAAATCCTTTTTATATAAATTTGAGGTTTGACATGTAAAATAAGTTATTTACTAGCTATTACAAACCCAAAACAAACTAAAATACACAATAAGTACATAACCAAAAAGAACAAATTATAGCACTAAAATGGTCCCGCTTTTATGTTACTTGGTCCGTGCAGACTATCTGAAAGTTTAATCTTAGTTCATGCAAACCATCTCCAGGGATAGATCATATCCATCCCAATTTTCATTCCAGTAAGCAAATCTAATCAACAACTTAAAAGACAACAAAGTCAAATGAAGTTAAATCAAGGTGACATAATCATTAACGTATAATAAATAGAATATGATCATATTTAAGACATATGGATCAAGAACAATTAATCATATAAACAAAGCATACTCTAAAGGGCCATCATACAATTCATCATATATAGGTCTATGTAGACTACAACCCTCATAACAAGGAGCCTATGTGGACTACATGTCAATCTTTTACATATATATACATGCTTTCACATACAATCATCAACATATAAATAGAATGATTTATATTTATCAATTAACACATAACAAGATACTTAAAACACAGAATCATGCTCACTGGATATAAGTTTATACGGACTAATTTGCCATATTCACATAAGGAAAATAAGGCCGTGCAGACTAACTTATCATGCTTGTGCCTAAAGGAACTAAGTCCATGCGGACCTAACCATACATATGATTAGATTCATGTAATTATTATTAACACAATGCAACATGCTTAACATTAACTATAAGAATTAATTCTACATCATACATATTGCTATAATGGCCTACTCATCATGAATAGAAGTGGGGATAACAAAGTATCATCTCACTTATGTATCAATTTTAGAGGTCATAGGCCTATAAAACAGCAATAAACATATAACAGACCTCAGATATTACCTGAACAAGAGGTCTCTTCAAACAATAGCACAAAAATCTCAAGATTCAAGTAAGGATGATTTAAATTGCCTTTGGATCAACCTTTAATAGTTTTTTAGATGTTTTCTGCCTTTGAAGTGTGATTAGTAAGATCGTAGTTTTTCAGCCTCCCTTTCTTTATTGATATAGAGAAGTATATATACTTAGTCTTTTTAGGTTTTCCTAATTTTGTCTAGAAAGGAGTCCCAATCCCAATGGGATTCTGGCTTTTGGACTGAATAGGCAGAATTCTACCTCTAGAAGGCTTTTTCCATCAGTAAGTCCATGCAGACTTATTCGTACTAGTTTGCATAGACTAAGCTTTTGGTTATGCTAGTCTGTGGGCTTCATGGGCTAGATTTTGGCCTATTTATGTAGTTAGTCTGTGTAGATATGGTTTAATAAGTTTGTACAGACTTACCTCTAGATGGCTTTGTGCTATGCTTAAGAGTTTATCTCTAGCTATCATCATAGGTTAAGGGTGAGGTGTCTACACTATGTCCCTTTAGTTGGCTTACACAAAGTTACTTTCTATATTCTTGTTGTTTGTGTGAGGCAGTTTGGTAAGGTCTAACACATTGTTACTTTCCCTTTTCATTCAAAGAAGGAGATTTGTGTGTTCCTTTCATCATCAGATTTCACAATTTATGGAAGTAGTTACCCTTAAAAGTTAACATCCCTACTAGATCCACTAGTAATTTTTAGACTTTTGAAGCATAATAAGAATGAGCGACTAGCTCTTCTAAAGTTAACAAATGTCATTAGTTAAAAACACAAAATGAAAACCATGACAAGAGATAGAGGGTTTGAAAAAGTGTGTACTTTTATTACTCTACTGGACTTAAATACAAAATAATGTAGTTTGAATTTTCATAATAACAATATCTCTCTTTCTATAGTCCATAAGATGCTTAAACAAGCTTATTAAAGTGGTCCTATCTACTTACATCATATTGGTATTTAATGATAATCACAACATGCCTTTAATGCAACAACACATATCCTCGATTAATCAAAGGAAATGTTAATTACATCTAAAACTTTTGTCATCAATTAACCTTTGCGGGTTTTCTTGATCGACTATTTTCTCTTAAGCCCCTAATTATTACATAGAATGCCTTTGTTCGGTATCCACTTTATCAAGGTGCCCATTTTTATAATATTTTTCCAGTTTTAACCCACAAGTTATTTTTTCTTCTTTTCCTCTTTCATTATGTTTAGCCATGGAACCATTTAGTCAATCCATATTCATAATTCCTTAAACTTATTCCTATCATAATCTATAAAGACTATAGTGCCTTTTAGTAATAATTGCTTAAAGATGAATTGTCTTTCCCAATTAGGTTTGAACTTTCCCCTCAAATCAATTAGACCCAATCCAATCTATTTGAGGACTAATCCCCCTTTCTTTTAACTTGTTATTCTTCACCCCTTTACCAAAAACTTGTGCCATCATTTTCTAATAAACATGATTATGATAAATAGCCTTTAAGCACTTTTTATCTATCAAGATTAGCTATTGGAACTTTTGCTTATCCCAAGCTACTTTAAGAATCTCTACTTTTAGAACCACCCTCAATAACTGGAGTTCAACTTCTGTAAGGAGTACTACATTTGTACAATAACCAAGGAAAATGGAGTAGCACCTGTTAAAGTTTGAATAATTATCCTATAACCTTAAAAGGCAAATAAAAGTCTATCATCCCAATCTTTATAAGTTATGATTGTCTTAGCTAGGATCTTCTTGACATTCTTATTTATTACTTCAACTACCCTATTGGTTTATGGTTTATAACCAAAGGATTTATGATGTTGTATCTTGTATTTCTACAATAGTGCCTTTGTCTTTGACTAAAATTGGACACCATTATCTGAAACTATATGGTGTAGGACCCCATATCGATAGGGCATATTCTTTTTTATGAACTTAGCCATCTCTTTTGCCCCTAATTTCTTAAACGATTTTGCTTTAACATATTTAAAGAAATAATTGATGGCTACCACAATGAAATAATAGCCATTTAAGGTTTTTTGATGTATCTCTCTAATTATATCTATCCTTTAAGTAATAAATAGCTATTAAGACAACAAATTGTCTAGTTCTAATATCGGCACATGCCTTAAATCCCTATATTGTTGACCCTTATGGCATTCCTATACATATTGTAAGCAATTATGGTATATAATAAGCTAACAATATCCTTAGCGTATGATCTTTTTCGCTAACTTTAGATTCATGTGTGTGCCACAAGGTCTCGAATATATGTCTTTTATAATCTTCTTTGCTTTTTTCTCAGCCAAACAACGAAGTTGAAAACCATCTAATTCCTTCTTATGTAAGACCTAATTTACATTGATAAATTGAGTTGATAGCTTTCTAAACACAATTTTATCCCTATCCATATCTTTTTCAAGGAATTCCTCATTTTCTAGGTAGTTCTAAATATCATAAATCCAGGGTTTACCTTCTTCCTATTCTATTTCCATTATCTACTATATTTTGTAGTAAGGCCTTTCTAAGCTAGAAATAAGGACAGGCTTTATGGCTACTCCTTTTGGATTATCCCACAATGAAACTATTATGGCTAATGCATCTACTAATAGGTTCTCATCTCTTAGAACGTGGCAAAAAGTGAACATTTTGAACTACCTACTAATAAATCTTAAATACTCTATGTAAGGTATCAATTTCTCTTCTCAAATAGCCTATTCCTTATTTGTCTGATACACTACTAGAGATGAGTCTCTGAATACCTCAACTATCTTTGTATTGAGAGCCAATAATGCTTCTAGCTTATAAATGAAAGATTCATATTTTGGCACATTTTTTGTGACTTTATACCTTAACTTCTTTGGTAATGACAATTTTTCACCTTTGAAAGTTATTAGAATTACTCCTGCTCCTACTCCCTTATTGTTTATTGCTTCATCAAAGTACATTTTCCACCCTTATTAAGGCTTGATTCTTGTTTGGAAATCCAAACTCCATTAATTCACCTTCTAGTGGGTGGGTGGCCAAGAACTCTACTACTACATGCACTTTTATTATCTTTTATGTTATATACCGGATGTCAAACTCTTGGAGCAAAAGAAGCCAGTTACTCATTCTCTTTGTCAAAGATGGCACTTTCTGAAGATATCTTAAAGGATTGTGTTTTGACACTGCTTGTCTATATATGATTGAAAATAGTGCCTTATTTTCTTTAAAGCCCATACTACTACTATAAAAATCTTTTCAAGTTCTATGTACTTGGTTTCATAAGGAAAAAACTTCTTGGTTAGGTAGTAGATTGCAAACTCAACATCGAATTCATCCTTTTGTGCTACCATAGCTCCTACTAAACTTTCTTCAATAGATAGATAAAGAATTAACATCTTATCTTGTCTTGGTAGTTGCAAAATGGGTGGTTTGTTCAAGTATTCCCTCATTGTGTTTAAAGCCTTCTAATAGTCTTCATTCCACTTAATTGGTTAGTTCTTTTTAAGAAGCTTAAAGATAGGCTCACATATGGTGGTATGTTTGGCTATAAATCATTTAATGTACTATATTTGTAATGGCCTGGCCCGCCTGGTTAGTATTATTTGCTTTGGCCTACCAGGCCTCACTGGTTTATCTCTTAAGCAAAGGGTGTAACACGAGGACTTCCTAAATAGTCACCCATTTTGGTATTGCTCTTACTGAAACACATTTAACTTTAGAGTTCTGATAGGATCTGAACCCTTAACACCTAAAATGCATCTACAAGAGATACCAAGGCCTTACTTATAAGGTCACCATCTTCCCTCCATTCTGATATGGGATAGGTTACCTATCTCCCCCAAGCGTGGTCACTATATAATCCCACATCAGTTGGGGACGAGAACAAAGCACACCTTACAAGGGTGTGGATACCTCTCTCTTGTAGATGCGTTTTAGGTAAAAGGATTTGGATTCTATCAGAACTCTAAACTTAAATGTGTTTGGATGAGAGTAGTACTAAGATGGGTGACTACTTGTGAAGTGCTTCCCTTTACCTAAGAACAAAACTGTGAAAGGCAGTGGCCCAAAGCAGATAATATCTATAAGTGGGTAGCCTAGGTCATGACAGTTGGTATCAGAGCTGAGGCTTAGATCGGTATGCCAATGGGCCCTACGGGGATGTTGGGCCCTAAGAGGGGGAGGATGTATAATCCCATATCGGTTAAGGAGGAGAACAAAGCACGCCTTATAAAAGTGTGGATACCTCTCCTTTGCAGACATATTTTGGGTAAAAGGGTTCGAATCCCATCAGAACTTCAAAGTTAAATGTGTTTGGACGAGAGTAGTACTAAGATGGATGACTACTTGGGAAGTCCTTCCCTTTGCCCAAGAACAAAATCGTGAAGGGTAGTGGCCCAAAGCGGACAATATCTATAAGCAGATGGCCTAGGTCATGATAGTATTCTTCTTAGAAATCCCCTTATCTTTCTTTGGAACTAACATTTCTCTAATAGCTTTAACTTTATTAAAGTCTATGCTAATCCCTCTTTGACTCACTATATGCATTAAAAGCTTACCTGAAGTTACCCTAAAAATGCATTTCTTAGTATTCAAATACAGATTGTAATTGTCGATCTGTTGAAAGAACTTTTCATGTGCTTCAAAATGTCCTTCCCTGGTGGTAGATTTGATCATTATATTATCCACATAGGCTACTACTTTCTTATGAATCAGCTCATCGAGGACCTTCGTGGCTATCCTTTAGTATATTACACTAACATTCTTTAACATAGGAAGCATGACTCTATAATAGAATGTCCCCCATTCAGTGATAAAGACAATTTTTATCTTATTTACTATCTTGTTTAGAATCTTATTAAAGCTAACATATCCATCAATGAAGCTATACATCTTGCACATTGCTACACTATCAACTAGAAAATCTATATTGGCAATGGAAAATCATCCTTTGGGCAAGCCTTGTTCAGATCCCTATAATCTATTAGGTCAGATACTATATTTCTTCTAAGAACTTAGCCTTGATTTATTTGTGTACCTTTTCTTTTATTTTCTCTACCCATTTTGGTCTCATTCTCCAAAGCTTCTATTTTATCAGCTTGACCTCTATGTACAGATGGATAACATGCTCAACTATTTTTTTATCTATCCCAATCATGACTTTATAGATCCAGGCAAAGACTTTTTCATATTCTTTTATTATTCTCCCAAATTTAATCATCTCTTCAAGAGTTATATCAAAAACAATTAAAATTTCTTAGGGATTTTCATTGGTATCGGGATTAAACAAGTTAGTATTGGTTGAATTAATGTCAAACATGTGATATGTGTCATGATTATCATTATGCATGATGTAATTAGATGAGATATCACAAAAATAAGCAAAACCATTCATTTTATTATAAAAAAATTAGAGACATTATCATCAAACAGTTTAGGTACATAAAAAATATGAGATAGTTCTTCTATTTTGGAGTCATCTTCTTCTATCTTGTACTTCCCTTTATCTTAAAGTAGTTCTGTGTCAAAATCTCTACCTTGCATTTAATCTCTAAGTCATCTAAATCAGTCATGACTTTTTCATCCTCGAAATCTGCTGTGTTCTTGACTTCACTTGTAGCTTAATCAAACACAACACTAAAGATTTCAAACCTAAGCATAACTTTTCACTCAATTACTATAGGCTTTAATTCTTTATAGTAGGTAATATTTTTTGAAGCTCAAATGAAACTCTTTTTTAAAGGTAGGATATTTCTCTCTATCTTATTTGGCTCTAAAGCTCTATTGTATATCCTAAACCTCTTCAATCTTTTTGCCTTTTTTGGCTATATGGCTGCAACCAACCATTGTGAATCATTCCTTAAACCAGCACTTGGTAAACAATTCATCCTTTTTAGCATATTTTCCACTTTGGGGTTATTTTCTCCTTCAAAAAAATTCCAGCAATATGGAACACATTAAATGGCTGGTTGCAAATTTCAAACATTGAGATATGATTTTCCCTTACAGCTCATATTATTATTATATCACTATTATGGGGATTCTTAATCATCTAATGCAGTGTTAATGGGAACCTTTCTAGTTTGTGGAACCACGGTCTTCCCAAAAGTAAGGAGAAGTTAGTTAGGATGTTAAGCACTATGAATTATAAATCATCAACAATTCTCCCTGTTTTGACCTTTACCTTAAAAGTGCCATAAGCTTAGTGCTTAGAGTTATCATAGGCTATGATGGTGAGTTTAGATTGGGTATTATCAAGTCTTCAATCTAATATGCTATTACTACTTTGAGTGGGAACACATTGATTGATGAACCGTCATAAACCATTATATGTGTTATGTGCCTACCATTTACTTCATCATTGATGTATAAAAGGCAATTATGATGACACCCTTCTAGTGGAAGGTTTACATATGATAAGCTAACCACTTATTTTTCTTCACCTTTCTTGATACCCTAATAGTCAACATGGAGATATAGTAGTTGGTACTGTTGTATCACATAAAGCTTTAACCACTTCTATTGGTGTAATGGGGATTACTGCAGTAGATCATAGATTGAAATCTGTGTAGGAGTTTTCTTTAACTACTTCATCACTACATCCTCTTCTTTCTCTATAGTTAAGGAAATTGGATCCTTTTCAACTTTTGGCACCACTTAACTACTTCAAGTTACTACTTTAGCTTCTGCTTCTTTAATTAACTTTTACTCATTGTCTGAATCAACCTATAAGTTTTGGACCTTTTTTTCTTACTCACTTTCACTATCAATAGTCTATATATCTATTATGCAAATGGAACCCTATTCTATCTTTACCTTCTTCCTTTTTATAGCTATTTAGTCATTTTCATATAAGTCCTGTAGTACATACCACTATAGCAACCCTAAGTTTACCATATTCACTAGTAAAGGCACATTAACATAGGCATTATATCCCTTCTATTTCTTTTTTGGATTAGGAATCTGTCTTGAGTCAATCAAATTCTAAATTTTATCCCTCTGAGTGTGGCAATTGTTTGTGTCATAACTCGTGTGCTAATAATAATGATATTTAAACTGTTCTTGACTCTTAGCTAGTTTGGATGAAAAAAGATAAAGCTTTACTTCCTTTTAAAACCATTTTAGGCACTAAGATAGCAGTTTGCCCAAATTAGAATAGTATCTTAAAGGGGCAGATACCTCAACTATCTTGCTACCTCTACTGTAACTAATGCCTTTTGTACTTCTATTGTTCAATGCTTTTTGATTGTTAAACCTCTTGATTTCTTCTTTTATTCAATATGCTCCTCTTCTTGATAGTAATATCTTTAAGCGATTCCGAATCCTTGGGCACTTTAGCCTTTAAACCTTCCTTTAGATAAAGACTAGCATTTCTAATGAACATACGAATATAATTCGATGTCTTTAGCTTTCTTCTCATTTCCAGCACTCTACAGCTCCATCTCATCAAACACTCTATGATGGTCTCATTAGGCTTTTGCTTATATAGCTTGAGGTCTTTCATGGTAACCTCTATATGGGTGGTGCAGTCATAGTGGTTGATAAAAGCCTCAATCACTTTTTCCTAACCTTTTTTCCTAGCTCATGATACTAGTCAATGGCTCTCTTTTACAATGTAAGGCTAAATTAAGCCACCTTCTATTTCATGCTGAGCTTTGTGCCCTACATGATTGTCACATACTGCTTGATGTGGCTTCTCGGATTTATAATCCCATTGAACTTAGGTAACTCTAGAATTCTAAACTTAAAGGGTAATAGTTCCTTAAATTCTAAGGTGAACTAATTTTGGTCAATTCCTTTGCCTAAGTGATGAGTCAGGCAATCACTTCCATTTTTTCTTCTAACTATTGTATGGTAGCATTTTCAATTTTGCAAGGAATCTCTTTCTTCCCTTCATTTTTTGAGTAGTCCAAGAAATCATATTTTAGATTAAGGTATTCAACCTTTTAGCCTTTTCACCTAAACTCCCAACCTTTTTCTTCTTGCCAATTCCCCTAGTAGTAACAGCTATTTTACCAATAGGTGTGGCCAATAATGCACAACAAAAGGTGGTGAATCAAAAGTAGGAACAAACCCCACTATCTCTCTTATAACTATAGACATCATCTTTCTTTCTAATTCATTAAATTTTTGATCCATCTTAGCATCAAAGTCTTAAGCAAAAAAGGTACCTTCTCATTTCCCTACCACATCTATTATTGCATGTGGTAGGAGTGATCTCTAATCAGACTATTCTTCCATTTGACCCATATACCCAAGTGGCTTAATCTATGATAGTTACAAAACAAAGGGTTAGATTAGTGAATGGAAATACAAAAATGCATAAAGTGCAAATGAATTATAACACCCCTTACCCGATTCGATTGCTTAACCTAAACAAGGAGGGACACAAAAAGCATTATTCGAACTTACTTTCTTTAAAAACCTATTATAAATTAAAATCATTTCGAAGTTATTTGATTTTGTATTAAACCTTAAAAAAATTTAAATAAAAATTTTGCTCCTATGTTTAAATAGTTTTAGGAATCCTTGTGTCAAAAATCTGAATGCATAATAGTTGTACTAGGAGACTATCCCAAAATGAATAGTAAACCTATATAGGTAAAAGCACTTTTATATCAACCAAAACTCATTCCTCAACTTCTATGATCCTCTGATCACTCTAAATCAACCAACAACTCAAATCATATTTCATGCATTGCAATGAGATATCATACAGATAAAGACATTTTAAACAAATTTTGAATGAAGTTACAAAACACTTAGAAACTATAAAACACTTTATAATACAATTTAGGCTGACTGTCCCTTAAGTACATTATATGAGTGCTTTTACATATTTACATCACATAATCTATGTACACAAAAAATATGTACCAAAAGAAACATCTTCTCTTGATAGTCTTATCATGCCAAGGCTTTAACTCAAAACATCTCTTTACCTATATATTGTAAAAACACACAATACACTAAGTAATATCTTAGTGGTGTAATCAAAGTAACATGCTAATACATACTTAAGCACACATGCATGAAATAATTATAACCATGAGCATAATAATGCATAAGTTTAATGATCATCATTGATATGCAAAATGTGTCTATAGGTGTGTGATCCAATAAAACATACCACGTTTCATTTATACATCTGCATAATATGTAAAACAAATGAAGTGCAAATTGTAACTCCTTAAGTTAGGTTTCTTATTTACTTTTACTATGGTGTTGCCTATACCAAAGAAAAAAAATCCTATGGATAATAAGAACATATGGTCAGTACGACAATAATGAACCTAAAAGGTCATCTACTAATATTGGTCTGAAGACCAAATATAACATGGATCCGTTGGCCAAACATGGCATGGGTCCGAAGACTAAGTATAATATAGTCCTGTCAACCAAAAATAAAAAAATGACCTAAAAGACATCTACTAATATGGGTCTAAAGGCCAAAAGAGAGGCACAAAAGTAACCTAGCAGTTGCTAAAAACCCTTAGTTGACCGATCAACCTTTCTAAGTAGGTTATTTACTTGTATAGGCTACTAACCAATTTATTTTAGTTTCACTATCTTACTTTATCTTAAAAAATAGCTTTTTAAGTTGTTTAATCCACAAAGAACCAAATAGGGTAAAAAATGCATCAACCCCTATATATTATAGTTACTTCTTATAATGCACTTATAAGTATGAGATAACATAACCATATAGCATACTTCTAACTACTTTTATACTTAGGTTTATAATATGTGCAAAACAAACATATACAAATATGAACCTTAACATACATGCTCTATGTCCATTCATAACATAACATAAGCCACCATAGTATGTCATGCATATTACACTTAACCTTATATATTATCATGATTCAAACTATGACACCCACTACCAGTTTTCCTAAGAAACTCGATAAGCAATGCACTTCCTGCGAGGTCAGCCATCCTAAAATTTTCCTAGGCCTGTACTCCTTAACACTTATAGATTTATTACTATTTGATTAGATATTGCTTAAATACTTATTCCAACCATTAAGTATTCTTACTTAAGATATAATAGACCTAGAAAATCATTTAGTAGACCTTCAACATGTTTCCAAAAAATTGAGCAGCACAACGGCTATCTGAATGACATTCTAAAATTTTTCCCACCTATAAAAGCACTTCTAATATCAATATCATCAATCTATCTCCTTCTGAACCCTTTTGGCCCACTTAGCAACATAACCGCATATCAACATGCACTCACATATCACATAGGGCCTCAGGCCTAAAATTATCAGAAACCATATAAATAAAATATTCAAATTAAACAACCTATTTATATACATCACATAGACACTTATATATATATAGACACTAACAGCTTTTAAGCCTGCTAAACCCACAACCTATAGTGTTTACATGAGTGCCTACTATCGTATAAAAAGAAACACATCTATATACCCTTCACTGTCTATGCTGCTACACTACATGATCCTCGAGGCTGGACCGCTTACCTCTGGAACCTACGCACTAAAACACTGGTATGCTAAGTATAAAACTTAGTGATGAATTTCATACATTAAAAACATGTCACATGTAAGCACAGCCTATAGGTGAGAAATAAATTCATGCAAGTGACATTAATTCCAGTACTTAGTCTCCCAGTTCATTTTAATTACAGTTATGCCATTTTGGTACTTTCAGTCATTTAATCATTCTATGATTTGACATCAAAACTGGCATGTACATTAGTTTAATTTAATTTAATAGGCCGAACTAGATACACTACACTTAAAGACACTAGACCAAGAGGGAACTAAAATTGTGTAATAGCCTATATTCTAGACCTCGGATAGTTACCAGTCATTCTTGAACAACAATCTTAGGTCTTTTTACTAGGCATTTATAAGTTTATTTCAAGTCCAATTTATGTCATAAATTTAAGTCCAGTTATATGCAATTCAAGTACCATTTATGGGTCACTTTCTAACTAGTCAATTTAATAGGATAGTTATAAGTCACTTTTCCCATTTTCGTACACTGTTACAAACTTGTAGCCACTATTCACTAGCACCATTCTATGCCAAAACAACTTGCCATTATAGGCCATCTATCATCTCGCATGATACATCTCATAATGCCATTCCTATTGCCCTAAAATGCCATTTCCATTTCATTATACAAATGGTACAAATAACAACTCAAGTTTAGGCTATTTTAGGTCATTTTTGCCTATGTTTTCAAAATCTATTTACAAACCATTTTACACTTTAATTCTTAGTCA
>CANXYI010505265.1:0-18271 GCA_948208565.1 Hura crepitans | reverse complement strand
CCAGCATGTCCTTGTAACTCTAAGTAAAGATTCATTTATATATTTTTAGTAATATCTCGAATTTTTCATTTTATCGATAGTAGTATCATAGGCAATTAATACATTTTTAGGTTATTAATTTATGCCAAGATTAAATGAATTAGTTTTAATGAAATTAATATAAATAATGCTCATGTAATGACCGCTTGGATGCCTATTACCATGAAGAAAAACATTACGCAAGTAAGCAAATTCATTATTCATTTTATTAGAAAAAAGATTATTTGCCTCAAAGAATTCACAAAGATATAATTCATCAATGAATAAATTAAAATCTACATCTAAATTAGACACAGTCTGAGGAGAGCTGGAATATACTTCTTTAATAGTTAGCGGCTTAAGAAAGACATCTTTTGTCCACAGGATCTAAGTAAGGTTGCTTGATTCCCAATTGATGACATCTGTAAAAATCTCAAAACCCAGCTTGTAACATCCATCCACTACTGTAGGTTCTAGAGTCCTATCATACCTTGTACTATTCTGCTTGAAAATGTAATCCCTTAGACTATTTCCCTTCTTTATGTTTCCCCCTTTGTTCAAATCCTATCCTAATCCTTTTGTGTGCTTCTGGGTGTGGAGCTGTAGTGGCTCAATTATACCTTGCAAATTCTTCCCTAGATAAACACTAGGAAAGATATATATCCTTTTTATCATTTTAGACACAATAAGGTCCCTATAGTCTTCATAAATTCCAGCAATGTGAAATCCAGTGAAAGGCTAATTAGCAATAGCTAGGTGGAAATAACATGATTAATTTCAGCCTTTATAGTGATAATGTCACCTTCATATGGGAACTTGATCTTTTGGTGCAAGGCGGAGGGGACTCCTTAAAGTTTATGGATTTAAGGTATCCCTAGTAGAATAAAGAATGTGGTTAAGATATCAATCACAGTAAATTTTACATCATCTATAATTAGCCCCACTTAAACCTTAATTATGAAAGATCCTTTAGCTTGTCTTTTCATGTCATCATATGCTTTGATAGTGACACTTAAAGGTGTTAGGTCTTCCTTCTTGATTCCTAAACTAGACATGATTTTAGCTGGGAAGACACATAATAAGGAGCCATCATTAACCATGGCACATCCCGTCTTTTTCTCATTCACTTCAGCCCTAATAAAAAGAGGTCAATTACATTCCCTTTATTCTAAGGGCAAGTCAGCATCTAAAAAGGTGATAAGGCATGTCTTGGCTATTTTCATCACTTGTAATAGCTTATTAGGGGTAATAGTGGTGGATGTAACAACTTAACCTAAGGCTTCGACTACTTTTTATTATGGTCCTTAGATGACATTAGCAAGTCCCAAATGCTAATATTAGCTTGGGTCTCTTTAAGCTGATTTAGCACTTCCTCATGCTCACCATTCTTGGTTTCAGGCTCTTTCTTAGGTAGGATTTGACCATTCTTTTCAACTCTCTCTACTACTTCTCCCTCAACCCTAAGTGGCTCTCTCTTTCCCTCTTTAAAATCTTCATTAGAAGATGCATCACAAAAGTTTTTGCTCTCCTAAGGTTCACTATCACTCTCACTCCTCCAAAATCTACTTAGAAGGATAGATTCACTCTCTTTCACTGCCTTATAGATCTCTTGCTTAGATCCATAAACATCTAAAAGGACGTATTCCTCAAGTAGTCCAAATTTAAGAACGCAAGTGGCTTAGTTTTTGGGTAATGGGTTTGAGGCGACTTCATAATCGGGTATTTGTTTGGAATCTATAAGGCCTTAGATGGCTTTTTTGAGAAGTTTATAGTTGTCAGTAAGGTGTTCGGTTCATTAGTGATAGGCATAGTGCTGGTCATGCCTGTGATTAGGTGATAATAGTTCGTTAAGTGGCTAAAGTGGAAGTGGTTGTAAGTTGCCCTCTTTGGTGAGTTTTCTTAAGCACCATGATGGAGACATACCTAGGTTAGAATATCTTTTACCTTGGATAGCATGCGCATCAGCTATCTTGGCTATGTCCCCAATGTTACTGCTCGTGAAAGTAGGGTTACTCATCCTTTTAAACCCCTTGTTCTGGTAATTCACCTCTAAGTCAATGGTGATGTCTTTTACCTATTCCTAAATAGTGATACCTTTTGCAATAAGCCCACTATTCATATAACTATTCTCATTCTTAATTAACATCTTAATCTAATCAATTTCCTTAGGCTTATTCCTCATCTCCAAGATCTTCTACCTCCATCTTTGTAAGTAGTCAAAGAAGCTCTCATTCGGTCTTTACTTCACCAACTCTAGTTCCTTCATTGTGATCTCTATACTGGCATTATTAAAGTGCTACTTACTAAATACCCATACCAATTCATTCTAATCTTCTTTGACCCTTTACTCTTGATAATGATACTAGTCCAAGGCTTAGTCTGTGAGAGATGTACTAAATAGGGTCATAATTTGCTCTTTAAAGAGGTGAGTAGCTCTCATAGCAATAGCGCACTACTTTAAGTGAGTTCGGGGGTTCGTCATGCCATTAAACTTACTCAAGTCTAGCATTTTGAGCTTATAGGGCATCGCTCAATTAGGCCTTAAGTTGATATCATCAATATTAATGACCTTGGCCCTAGTGACTAGCCTGGTAATGGCTTAAATCTTCTCATTAAGCTTATTCAACTGATTATCCTTTACTACCCTAGAAGGGGAAACCTTGTGATATGACTTAATGACCTATGGAACTTCATCATTAAAAGACTGATCATCTACTCTATCTACTATTTCTTTTCCTCTATGAGTGGCCAAAGGTTGACTTACTTTCTTTTTGTTATGGATATTGGATAGGGCATTCATTATAGCTGCCATCATCCTATTCTCTATCTCATTAATCACCTCTATAAACATGGCCTTGGTAATATACTCATCTACTGACATAGTTCCTTGCTTCAATTGAACTAGTAGTACTTCTCTAGTTTGATTGAGGTGCTTAGCTATTCGCTTCCACTAAGCAGCAAATAAAAGATCAATGGTGACTATCAAAACAAAGGGTTAGGGATGATACATGACCAATATTAATAATACAAGATAAAACTAATAAATGATATACAATACATGTTTATGTTGCAATAGGGACAAATAGATGTAAGAAACCTTCGAACCTTATTCTGCCTACAAACATCGTCAAGCCAGTTCTTTCTTAGGTGGGATTGCTTATGCATTATCAAGGGACACATAGGTTTACTTATAGGCTATATTAGGCCCAATAACCTCTCATATTTAAAGTACACACAAATATAATAGCCTATAATATTTAAATCTTATTCGAATTGAAATTAGGTTAAGCCCATCCCAAATAAAAAAGCATAAGGGGCTTATCCCTACTCTAAATAAGGTCAAACATAATAGGCCACATAGCAATCATAATGCAATCACTAACACTTAGGGTCATGTAACCTAGGGAAAGGTGTTAAGCTTGACTATATGGGCTAATGATCTAGTAAAAAGGCTTAAAGCACCCAAAAGCAAAGGTCCCTCTTATTAAGTCTTTCCAATCACATATAATAGCAATAAATTAGTTCACCTTTTCATATACCTGAAGGCACAAGGCTTATGAGTGATTTATATGCTAGCATTTCTCCATTCTTGAATGAAAAATGGAGTTATGGTTCACAACACCATCTAGGGAAATAGAGATAATATAAAAAGGAATGCAATGCATGAGACTGATAAAGATTAGAATATTTGGATGACATATTATTTAGGCACTTTTAGATTGAGATTCTAATCCCCAGTGGAATCATCACAATGGAGATTATGATATTTTATCAGGGATAAGAGTGGTTTAGTGGAGTCTTCACCTAGCCTTTACATAAAGACCTCTGATCTTCTATACCTAAATGGTTCAAAATTCATATCTTATTTATGCTTTTATAATATGTCATCCATTTTATATTGTAACATTTATCAGACCCATACCAAGCAAGCATGCATTATACTTAAGCATCCATATCACCTTTGCATATAAGGGACATGAATTATGGTATTTAAAGTATACAACAAATGTATTATACATCAAAAAATTAGGTTATTAATTAGTTGTGCTGTGACCTGACAACTACATATAATTCCATAGGAATTGGTAGTAATTGCCCAACTCCCATCTCTAGGAGATTGGCCTTTATTAAAAATACATTTTTATTGTGACTTTATAGAAAATCTAAAACCATTTTATTAGAGAACACCAATTAATTAAATAAAAAAATCGTTAATGTGAGGTTAGGTTTTATGTGAAAAATGAGTTAATTGAACTACCTATTACAACCTAAAATTAAAGAAACAATTAAAAGGTATGAAACCAAAACAAAAAAAGAAAATAAATAATTGCCCTATCTTTATCGATAAATTCATGGGGACTACACATGGTTTTTAAGTTAGTCTATAGGGATGTGGTTAATACTTGCACATAAGTCCATTTGGACTTTGTTTCTAAGAAGGACTAATAGCCTGTGAACACTCAAATAGAATGGCTAGAATTACAAAAGATGGTCTAAAAAGACCGTAAAATGCATTACATTATTACAAATATGAAAGAAACATGGATATAATTTTGTGAACCAAGTTTATATTATCTATTGTTATGAAAAAATAAAATTTGTAACATTTAAAAATATCTAGGAGCCTTCTAAGCAAATTAAACGTTAAATTACATATAGCGGTAGGCGTCATTAAATTAATAGAGATTTACAAATTGACTAAGGGATGTAATTATAATATGTATATAAGGAAAAGGATTAAAATTATGTTTAAGTCAGGTTAAATATTACAAGATTGAAGAAGGTTATCTTATAAAAATAATAAAATAAAGGGTGAGTACTTTATAGGGAGGCAAATTGGTTTAATTAATTACACATAAGGGTTGAATTTCAAATAGATAGATTTAAAGGACTAATAAGTGGTTTCAATGATTTAATTAATTATATTAAAAACACTTAATAGTTTAATGAAAGTTAATTAGTTAACCTAAGAAAATAAATTAATAAAAAGGCAAAATTAGTAACTAATATAGCTATGAGTATTACATTATAATATAAAAGAGATAAGAGTAAGTAAAAAAGAGAAGAAGAGAGAAAAAAAATAGGCCTTTAAGTCAGTTTAAAAGGGATAAAATAAGAAGCCTACCAAAAACCTTTAGTCAACAGCTAAAAGGGGGAAATGGGTAAAAGAGAGAGAAAAAAGAAAAGAAAAAAAAGAAAAAAGAATAAAAAGATAACAAAAGGAAAGAGCAAGGAGGCAAACAATGATTAGGAGAAAGGATAGGGGATTAGTGTCAAGAAGTAGCAGGGGACCTATAGAGTGGGTTTTTCTTATATCAAAGAATAAAGAGGAAATTGATAGCAAAAGAAATAGAGAAAGATCAAGATTGCTACTTCGAGCTCTATAGAAAGGGTGAAGTTGAAGTATGACAAATAAAGATGCTATTAAGATTAAAGGATAGCAGTTGTTATATTCTTTTTTAGATTAAAATGACAATTTGATTAAGCAACTAAGGGCAAATCCCTATGTTCTATTACTGTCAGTATAGAGGTGACAAATCCCATCAACCGTTAGATGAGAAAGGGGTTACATGTTATGGATAACCTAGAATTCATAGAATAAGCCAAGTAAAGCTGAAGAGATTATTGGTAGAGGAAGATCAAATTTTTTGTAGAAAATAAAGAGTTGAGTTAAGTAAGGATCATAAGACTTGGAAAAACTTAAGCTACTATAAGATTTTGGTTTATAAAATTGGAATTCTATTTAGGTATTTAGGCTCAATCATGTATTTTTAATTTTTAAGTTCAATTTAATGGGAATTACTTGAGTTGCCCTACATAAACATATGACTTTTAGAAATGTATGGACTAGAGAATATTGCCTTTGTTTCTAGTGATAGTCGATGCTAATAAAGGTGATTCAGATAAGGGATTGAAGAATAGCTAGTATAAGTCTTGGTAGGGTAGTAAATTGATTCTTGTAAGGATTCTAGTCATGGATTCTAATTCTTATTACTTAAAACAAGGTACAGATAAATTGAGATGAATTTATGTGTTGAAATTAAAGTGAAGGAGTTATATTAGTGTAAAAAATCATAGTAAAAAATGCATTTTAGAAAGGATTTTAATTCGGGCTAATAGGTATTGAGCATCATTAAGAATGATGCTAGTTCTTGGGGAAATGACTAAGTGCATGTAATAATGATTATGAACATTTATAAGGGGTAAGAGTTACTTTTAGTAGGTTGTAGTGCCATGATGTTGTTCTATTAAATTTGTACTAGTTGTAAACATCCTGCAAAAGAAATAGAATATGCAATAGTGAGATTAGGTAAGAACATCCTTAAAATTGAATGAGTAGAGATATGTGGATGTTAGTGAGATAATATATTAAAAGCTAGTGTGGTTTAGGTGGTTAGTAGCTATAAAGAGGTACTTGGTTGATAAGGAGGTTATAAACAATGCCATAGAATATGATGATAATAGCAACTAATGTTTTCTATCAATCTCAGGTAAAATGGAAGAATATTAGCTAGGTTGTTATTCTATTGTGCGATGAGAGCTTATGAAATCATGGGATTGGGTTTATAAAGAGAGGAAAAAGAAGTTAAGGGCTTTAAGGTGGATAAAATTATAGTGGATTACTAGTTACCCAAACTACAGTAGCAATAGAAACTGAGAGTTACGACTATTATTGGAAGACAACTAAAAGGAAGTAAAGGCCATTTAGGTAAAGGGGTTAGCTAATCAGGATATAAATGAATTACAACAAGAAAGGGGGGATAAGATAGGGATGTTATAGAATGTATTGGATAGATGGATATACTAGGTAGAGTTTAAAAGTAATTCTATGGCATGTTTCTAGACATGTGTTAAATGGTGTTGTTAGCTATATATAAATAAATAATCCTAAAGTCATAAATTTATATGTTGGAAATTTACATGTCAGATAACTAGGTAAAGAAAGATTGTTAAGTTAACTTATACATATGTATGGATGACTTTTAATGAATTCAAGAATATTGATTAAAAAGCAATAAACACGTAAATTATACTATGAAGTCAAGATAAAGTTGGGTTGGTAAATTGATAGAGCTAAATTCTATATGCACAACATTTTAATTATATAAAGTGCACATAAACATAAACTAGCTAAGGGTTATAATATTATATCTAACATACATAATAGTGACATTTAGATTATACAGGGTTGAGAACTGAAATTAGGGATCGTGTTAACAATTATTGGGCTAATTATGTATCAAGTATGAGGCATGTACAAATAATATGATAAAGTACATGGCATGATATAGTTTACAAGTACTTATTAGCCATTATGTTAGGAAGTGAGACAATCTTGTTATTCATATAAGTACTTTTTATTTTATGAGCAAACTTTCTCTAACAAATTTAACTAACTTATTTGTGATGTTAGCTCTACCTGCCCGACTTCTTCCTTGTTAAATGACAAGGTAAGTATAGCTAAACCTCTTTGCATGGAACACAATTGTAGCAACAAGTACATATTAGTATACATTTCTTGATGTCTAAATTGATTATACTTCAAAAGAATATAACACATAAAGATTATGAAGGTAGTGTACCACATGATGTTAAATGTAAATAGGTGACAATGCATATGCTACGGAATGATATTGCATTTTAAGATAAAGTATTATAGACATATATATTTGGTCATCATAATTGTATATTTAAGGTTTGTGACGTGTACATTGGTTAATTCATAAGTATATCATGATGATGAAAACTCTTTGGTAATTCTTTAAATGAATGTGAAATAACATAACTAAAACACACATATATATACGACATTGCAGGAATACATGTGTGAAACTATATCATAATGGGAAAGCAATATGTTAATCATGCTCACACACTTAAATGCTTAGACATAAGTCATATGTCCATACTAGTCATATACAATTAGAGCATCATAGTATCTGGACATTAGTTGCAATACATAATTCATTTTCCATTGTAGTAATATGTATACACCAATTAAGTCAGCTTCATACATCATAGAAGTTAATTAATAACAGGTGGTATGTTAATAAGATATAACAAAATTTAATAGTGGGATTAGGAAGTAAGGTCAAATACACTAGAAAGGGGATAAGATTAGATCTTACAAGACTAAAGGATATTATTAGTTATAATACCATAGCATACCTTAATTGAATAGCTTTATAGAAAGTAATAAAAGAAACATAATTGATAAAACAAAGGTTTAATAATGTAATAGGACAAAGTCTTGTAAATATTTCTAATAGAACCAGAACCTTGAGGGATTTAAAATAAAGTGGAAATTAGAGACTATTGTAAACCTTTTAAAATTTAGGCTAAGGTAGCTTTGGCATGCCAAAAAGGGATTTTATGCAGATTTGTGATAGTTAATTACTCGATAACAGAGCAATATAGGCTATTTATAGTTGATAGTGGCTGTGGCCATATATCTTTTTCAGCTTATAGTACATAGGGTGGCAAGGAATTAGGCGAGCCTATCTTTGTCACCATTTTTAGCTTATAGTTTTTCAGCCCCGTATACCTTTCCTCAGGGTTATTCTAGGAGTTAGTTACCAAAGGCTCTATTTATGTTGATTATGCTAAATTGAAGGAACAATAGTATCAGACAAAAATAAAGTTAACAAGAAGTATGAAACATGTTATGACATGTCATGTGCATAAGCCATTAGGGTTCAGAGATGAGTTATAATTCATAGTATGACATATATTTATTAGCAATCCTGAAACATGCCATAACTTAGAATAGACATAAGGTGTAATACCCATAAACTGAGGCTCTATGAACATTGCTTTTGAGACTCAAATAGGGTTCCCAGAGTGTCAAGTCACCTTCATGAGGCCCGAGGTCAATTGCATTGGTTGTGAAACTTTAAGGGGCTATAAAATGATGAACAAGACTTAATTTAATGATTTAATAAAACTAATAAATTATTTTAGGTTATAATCTAGTGGGTTGTAAGCCCAAATGGAGTCAGGCCAAGAGTAACCCGACAAGTACCCGAATGGACATAAAAATACCATAGGACAAAGGTTAAAAATTGTAATTAGGCAAACGGAGAAGGAATTTTAATTTTCTGAGTTCATATGGGTTTTTTTACAAAATCAAGATATTTCGAGAATTTCACTAACCTATCTCCCAAAGGAATTTAGCTGTGAAATTTTGTGTGCTCCTAAAAAAGGGTATTTAAAGATTTTTTTAGGATAAATGCGACAATTTTTAGAGGTTCGGGTGAAGTTTTAAAATTTCTCAAAATTCTACCGAAAGATTGACATTGTTAAGAATTCAAT
The DNA here is from genome assembly GCA_948208565.1 of Hura crepitans. Classification (NCBI taxonomy): domain Eukaryota; kingdom Viridiplantae; phylum Streptophyta; class Magnoliopsida; order Malpighiales; family Euphorbiaceae; genus Hura; species Hura crepitans. The sequence goes on along the minus strand of CANXYI010505265.1, from coordinate 8,941 downwards.
TCACCTAGTTCCTGACTAAATTTTGCTATAAAATTTTATAAGCCTCTAATTGGGCCTAATTGAGGTATTTAGGAACAAATAGTACAATTTTTTGATGTCCAAGTGATTTTTAAAAATTTTTTTAAGTTTCAACTCAAATTTTTTGAAAAATTGAGTTTCAAGGTGCTCAAGTGCCATGTGTCATGACTCGAGGCACCCTAGCACTCTCGCCAGCAACTGTGACATATGGCCAACATACCCTAAGTGACACCTACACCCTCTCCCACTTGCTCTTCTTTTTCCTCTTCCTTGGCTGTCCATGTTATTCCAACTTCTTCACCACACTTCCATGGCTATTCCAAGGCCATTAAAGACTTCAATTATTAGGTAGCAATTATGTCTTAAAGATCCAAGTCACCATAAGTAAGCAAATAATTCAAGAATTGATCAAGTACATAATAAGAGTGCTTAGGGACTAGCCTTGTGTATAAGTGCTCTTCCACTCTTTTTATTTTATTTCTAGAGGATTATATCCCTTTAAGACTTTTTACCATCATAGAATTTTAATTACGGCCTTGTGGAATTTTTGGTGATTTTTCTAAGCTATGTTCATGACTATAGAGGCCAAGAGGATGAGAGAGTGTAATGAAGGAATGCACAAGTAAAAGGGGTAGGAAAAGCCTTACCATTCTATGATGTAAGTGAATTTAAAATATCTAAAGTTTGCCACTTAAATTTCTAGTGAGTTTACTAAGTAATTAGGTACAGGAAGTAAGGGATTTGGTATGTACGGTATGGAAATCTTTGTATGAGTTAGTATTATGTTGAAGGGTATGTTTGTGTGATAATTAACATATGAAATTATTGAAAATACATATGTGTATAGTGATTTCTAAATAAAGGCAAGAGGTATATAGGGTGTGGGTTCACGTACAAGTGAGATTTGGGAGGAGGGATGGTTGTATGCCATGGATTTATATGATTTTGGTGTATGTGTAATACAAAAAGGCATGTTTATGTTGGATGTCATGCATGGCTATTAGGTACATTGGGTGCCTTAACTTAGAAGGTAAGGATTAAGTCATGTGTATGTGAAATTATAAAGTTATGTGATAAACATGGAATGGTTACTAGGTTGTGAATGTGTTTAGAGTGAAAGATATAATTATGGTATTGTGTGTGTGCTTTAGTTGAGAGGTAGGAGTGCAGTTTATGGTATGAATATTACACCTATGATGTGTGGATCATGATGAAAATAGGGTATTGACATAAGAAGGTGTACATAAGTGGTGAATTTATTGAAATAATACATATGCATATGTGTGGCATATATGGCCGAAGCATATGTTAGTGGTACAATGGCATATAATGTGTGATATGGGGTACATGCATGTATATTTATATTAGAATAATAATATATGGCTAGTGTGTTTCACAACTTATAGGTAAAGGTATAGACATAAGAGTAATATATGTATGGCCGAGAGGTGCCTTAAAGTATAAAGCATGTTTATAATGATAAATGGTGTGTGTGTGATAAGTAAATAAATTAAATGTATGGATATTATGGCAAAATAATGCTTGTAAGTACATGAACATAAGTTAGCCGAGAGGGTTACCATGGGTTTTCGCATGTGTTAATGAGATAAAACATGTGTACATGATGTATGTATATGTATATATACCTATAATATGCCATGTTGTTGGTATGTGTGAGTAAGTGTGAGCTAATGTATGCTTGTGATTATTATCCACTTGTAGCCAAGAGCTATGTAAGGCTAAGATGGCATGGAATTGAGGTATGACTTGGCATGCACATAAGTGTGGTATAGCATGACATATTTAGCATGAATTTTGTAAGGTGTGCATGGCATGACCTCAGTGAAGATGCATGATTAATAAGGCATGAACTAAATGTATAATGGGTACCTTTTAAGGTTAGAAAAGGGTTAAAAAAATGAAATTGAAATTAGCTTGTAATAATTTGATAAAATTGACTTGTAAGTAGACTAGAATGTGCTTGTAAAAAGTACCTTAAAATAGTCCAACATGTAAGGGTTATATGACATGGAATGGAAACCACTTTTGTGGCACTTTGATATATAAATCTAAGATTGGCTTTAGGCCTATGAGATTGTATGATAGTGACTACAATTGGCATTGAAAAAGGACTTGAAAGGGATATAAAATGAACCTAAAATGGCCACCATAAAATAGGAAAAATGACCTATAACTGTCCTATTAAAAATTATTTTTGGGATGCGATTGAAAATTAACTACTTAGCTTATGAATAATTGAGCCAAAATAATGGACTAGATTGGATTTAATATGCCTTTAATTGTGCCTTCAAAAATGTGTTAAAATAATTCAAAAAATTGACCCATAATTGTCCGGTAGGGTTAAAATTGACTTGTACCTGTCCACGTCAAAATTTGACTATTAAATAAAAATTTAACTGTCATTTATTGGACTTAGAATATTATAAAAAGATGATCAATAAATAAATAAACTTAAAATAAAGTCAGATGGCCCATTAGTTAGACCCCTACTAGATGGGTTGACCGATCAACTTAGGGATTAGTAGTTGTTAAACTGTCTATTTATCAAACTGGGCCGTTACAGTAGTCGAGGTTCATATTTAAGCCATTATACTAGTCTATAGGGAAGACCAATATATTGCTAGCACTTTTGACTATATATTAAACTATACCAGTGCAACGGCAAAGGTCCCTAGAGGGGCTATTGCACTAGTCTGCTGGGTAGATCTAGATAAATTACTTGATATGATTAGCTGCTATTGGGAGGTCTATAGACTAATCCTTATACATAATTGCTTATTATTTTTGCCCTTTAGGAGGTTCCTATGAACTGATCCCTATGGTTATAATTGGTCGGTACAACAATTGGCGTCTGAAATATGGGCCGCTGCACATTTTTTAGTTCCCTCTTAGTCCAGTGTCATCTATCTAATTGGGCTTATGAAATAGATTTAAAATAGAGAAAAATGCAAATTTAGAATAATTGATGATAATTTTTTATGATAAATTTAATAAATGGGACACAGTGGCATTTTAGTAATTTTGAGGTAAATATGGCATATCATCTATATAACATTAGTCACTTGGCATAACACCCACATACTATATTGTGATAATTATTCTATGTTGCTTGTGTGTGCTAATGCATGTGATATGTTTTAAATGGTTTAAATTCACTGTTGAGTTTTATACTCTACATACCCGTGTTATGGTGCGTAGGTAATAAAGTTAAGCATGCCAACGTAAATGAACATAGAGTGTAGCCATCCAAGTGTTAAAAGGCAAAGAGAATTTTTTTGCTTTTAGCAGTGGCACTCATGTAAATTACTATAGGTATCACACTTAGAAGCTGCTAAGTCTATATATAAAACATAGATGACATATATATAAACAGGTGTTATATTTATTTGGATTGCTTGTGATCTTAATAACTGTGGACTTAGGGCTTTATGTGTATGATTCTGATGTATATCTGATGGGTGTTGATGTTATCTAGATGAAGGTTTATGGCTTGTTTGCTTATAGATGTGTTTTTAACAAGTGGAAAAGATATTGGTATGTCACCCAAGGAGCCGTTATATTGCCTAATTTTTTATGACCTGAAAAGTATTTGTAAATAGTTTTTTTCTAAGTTTATCAGACCATATATGATTATGTTTAAAGATTAGACTAAACACCTAAGCAATACCTAGTAGAGTTCTAGAATGGTCCATAAGCATTAAAGAGTTTACCTCTGGAGAAATCCTAGGATGGGTGACCTATCAGGAAGTGCATCGCCTATTGGGTTTTTTCAAGAATTCAATAAGGGTGCCACATTTAGTGGTATTAGAGCTTAAGCTTAAAGTTTTTAGGTAGTTTATATGAGTGCTAGAGTCTATGGTTAGTTATGTTGCTATGCTACGCTGCACAGAGGCTGATGAGTTTTGTAATTCCTATAGTAATTCATGATGGCTGATAAACCATCAGAGGAAAGAGCAAAAGAAGCAGCTAGTTATGCTATGACTATAATACATGGAGCAAGTAATATAGTTACTATTAAGCCTAGTGATGTAACATGAGTGGAGTATTGGTTAGAGAAAATTTTTAGGGTTTTAGAATAGCTAGAGTGCTCAGAAGAAGATAGTCTAAAGTGAATAAATTCCCTACTATGTGAAGAAGCATACCATTGGTGGGAAAAAGGTGTGATAGAGAATATGACTTGATGCTTAACATGCCAGAGAGTAAAAGCCAAACATCAGATTCCTTTTAGGTTGCTACACCCTATAACAATACTAAAATGGAAGTGGGGAAAATTACAATAGATCTTGTAATGGGATTGCCTATGATTAGGGGCAAATGTGATACTGTGTGAAAGATTATAGATAGATTAATTAAGACAGCTTACTTTATTCCTACTAGAATGGTTTACTCCTTAGAAGTGTTGGCTAAAATGCATATTGATAAGGTTGTAAGGCTATATGGTGTGCCAGTAACAATTACTTTTGATACAGACCCTCAACTCACTTTCAGATTCTAAAAGGATATGTAAGAAGCTCTGGGTATCAAATTGACTTATAGCACAACATTTCACCCTTAGACAGATAAACAATGAGAAAGAGGGATATATATTTCAGAAGATATGTAGTATAAGTGTACTATTGAATCTAAAGGTAGTTGGGACAAATAATTGTGCTTAGTTGAATTGTTATACAAAGCAGTTATTAAGTTAGTGCAAACATGGCACCTTATAAAGCTCTATATAGTAGAAGACGTAAAACTTCTCCTTGATAGGGTGAAGTGGGTAAAAGTAAAGTTATGGGTACTAAGTTGACCTATGGTACCACACCCACTTATACAAGGTAAATTTCGGGGATGAAATTTCTTAAAAGGGGAAGAAATGTAACACCCATAAACTAAGGCTCCATTAATAGTACTTTCAAGATTCAAATAGGATTCTCGAAGTGCCAAGCAACCTTCATGAGGCTCAAGGTAGGGTGTGCTGGTTGTGAAACTTTGAGGGGCCATAAAATGTTAAAAAAGACTTAATTTAAAGATTTAGCATAACTAATAAATTATTTTAGGTTATAATCTAGTAGGCCGTAAACCCAGATAATGATGGGCCGGGAGTGACTCAGGATATACTCAGATGGACCTAAAAATACCATACAAGGTTAAAAATTGTAATTAGGCCAATAGAGAAGGAATTTTAATTTTTTGAGGTCATCTGAGGTTTTTTAGAATTTTTAGCAAAATTGAGATATTTTGAGAATTTTGCTAGCCGATCTCTTGAAAGAATTTGGCTATGAAATTTTGTGTGCTCCTAAATGAGGGTATTTGAGGATTTTTAAAATAAATGCAACAATTTTTGGAGGTTTAGGTGAAATTTCAAATTTCCCAAAGTTTTATCGAAAAATCGAGATTCCTAAGATTCAGTTCACCTATTTCTTAAAGGATTTTGCTATAAAATTTTATAAGCATCTAATTAGGCCAAATTAAGGATTATAGGAACAAACATCATAATTTTTTGATGTTTGAGTATTTTTAAAAATTCCCTAAAGTTTCAGCTTAAAATTTTTAAAAAATCAAGTTTTAGGGTGCTCGGGTGCCACATGTCGTGACCCGAGGCACCCCAGCTCTCCCACCAATAGCTGTGACATGTGGCCCACCTACCCTAAGTGACACCTACACCCTCCCCCACTTTCTATTCTTTCTTTCCTCTTCCTTGGCTCTCCATGCTATTCCAGCTTGTTCACCATACTTCTATGGTTGTTCTAACCTAAATCTTTATTCTAAGGCCACCAAAAACTTTAATTGTTAGGCAGTAATTATGTATTAAAGATCCTAGTCACCACAAGTAAGCAAATAATTCAAGGAAATTTATGAATTGATCAAATGGATAATAAGAGATGTTTGGGGACTAGCTTTGTGTGTAAGTGCTCTTCCTTTCTTTTTATTTTATTTTCTAAAGGATTACATCCCCCCTAAGACTTCTTACTATTATAGAATTTTAATTAGGGCCTTATGGAATTTTTGTGATTTTCCTAAGCTATGTTCATAACTATGGAGGTCGAGAGGATAAAAGAGTATAATAAGGGAATAGACAAGTTAAAGGGGTAGGAAAAGCCTTCCCACGCCATAAGGTAAGTGAATTTAAAATATCTAAAGTTTGCCACTTAAATTTCTAGTGAGTTTGCTAAGTAATTGGGTACGGGAAGTAAAGGATTCAGTATGTATGGTATGGAAATCTTAGTATGAGTTAGTATTATGTTGAAGGGTATGTTTATGTGATAATTAGTGTGTGAAATTGTGGAAAACACACACATTTATAGTGATTTCTAAATAAAGTCGAGAGGTACGTAGGGTGTGGGTTCATATACAAGTGAGATTTGGGAGGAGGGATGATGTGTATGTTATGGATTTATATGATTTTAGTGTATATGTAATGCAAAAAGGCATGTTTATATAAGATGTCATGCATGGCCATGAGGTAAATTAGGTGCCTTAGCTTAGAAGGTAAGGATTAAGTCATGTGCAAGTGAAATTATAAGGTTATGTAATGAACATGGAATGGTTACTAGGTTATGAATGTGTTTAGAGTGAAAGATATAATTATGGTATTGTGTGTGTGCTTTAGTCAAGAGGTAGGAGTGTAGTTTATGGTATGAATATTACACCTATGATGTGTGGATCATGACAAAATAGGGTATTGACATAAGAGAGTGTGTATAAATAGTGAATTTATTGAAATAATATATGTGCATGTGTGTGGCATGTATGGCTAAAGTATATGTTAGTGGTGCAATGGCATATAGTGTGTGATATAGGGTGCATGCATGTATATTTATATTAGGATAATAATATATGGCTAATGTGTGTGATAACTTATGGGTAAAGGCATGGATATAAGAGTAATATATGTCTGGCCAAAAGGTGCCTCAAAGTAAAAGGCTTGTTTATAATGATAAATGGTGTGTGTGTGATAAGTAAATAAATTAAATGTATGGATATTATGGCAAAATAATGCTTGTAAGTATATGATCATAAGTTGGCCGAGAGGGTTAGCATGGGTTTTGGCATATGTGTATGAGATAAAACATATGTACATGATGTATGTTTATGTGTATACATATAATATGCCATGGTGTTGGTATATGTGAGTAAGTGTGAACAAAAGTATGCTTGTGATTATTATTTACTTATGGCCAAGAGCTATTCAAGGCTAAGATGGCATAAAATTGAGGTATGAATTGGCATGCATAGTATTGTGGTATAGTACGACATATTTAGCATGAATTTTATAAGGTATGCATGGCATGACCTCAGTGAAGATGCATGATTAATAATGCATGAACTAAATGTATAATGGGATACCTTTTAAGGTTAGAAAAATGTTGAAAAATGAAATTGAAATTAGCTTGTAATAATTTGACAAAATTGACTTGTAAGTAGATTAGAATGTGCTTGTAAAAAGTACCTTAAATTGGTCCAACATGTAAGGGTTATATGACATGGAATGGAAACCACTTTTACGGCACTTTGATATATAAATTTAGGATTGGCTTTAGGCCTATGAGAATGTATGATTGTGACTACAATTGGCATTAAAAAAGGACTTGAAAGGGACTTAAAATGAACCTAAAATGGCCACCACAAAATAAGAAAAATGACCTATAACTATCCCATTAAAAATGATTTTTAGGACCCTGTTGAAAACAACTACTTAGCATATGAATAATTGAGACAAAAAAATGGACTAGATTAGATTTGATATGCATTTAATTATGTCTTCAAAAATATTTTAAAATAATTCAAAAAATTGACATGTAATTATCTAGTAGGGCTAAAAATGACCTGTAACTATCCAGGTCAAAATTTGACTTTTAAATAATAAATTTAACTATCTATTTTTAGACGTAGAATATTATAAAAAGATTAGCAGTAAAGAAACAAACTTAAAATAAAGTCAAATAACCCATTAGTTAGACACCCACTAAATGGGTTGACTAGTCAACTTAGGGATTAGCAGCTACTAGACTATCTATTTATTAGACTAGCCTGGTGTAGTGGCCGAGGTTTATACTTGAGCCACTGGACTAGTCTATAAGGCAGACCACTATATTGCTAGCACTTTTGACTATATATCAAACTATGTCGATGCAGCAGTGAAGGTCCTCAGAGGGGCCACTACACTAGTTTGCTAGGCAGACCTGAATGAATTACCTAATATGATCAATTGCCATTGAGAGGTCTATAAACTTATCCCTATGTATAGTTGCTTATTATTTTTTCCCTTTGGGATGTTCTTGTGAATTAATCCCTGTGGCTGTAATTGGCCGATGCAATGGTCAGGGACTAAAATGTGGGCCACTACACATTTTTTAATTCCCTCTTAGTCTATTGTCTATAAGTGTCATCTACCTAATCAAACTTATGAAATAAATTTAAAATAGAGAAAAAAGCGAATCTAGAATAATTAATGATAAATTTAATAAATGAGACAGAGTGGCATTTTAGTAATTTTAAGGTAAATATGGCATATCATATCTATAACATCAATCACTTGGCATAACACCCACACACTGTATTGTTGCCATTATTTTAGGTTGCTTGTGTGTGCTAATGCATGTGACATGTTTTAAATGGTTTAAATTCACTTTAGAGTTTTATACTCAGTGTACCCATGTTATGGTGTACAGGTAACAAGGATATGTAGGCCAACCTCAGTGAACATGTAGTGTAGCCATCCAAGTGTTGAAGGGTAAAGAGAATTATTTTTCTTTTAGTGGTGGCACTCATGTCAATTCCTGTAGGTATGGGTTAACATGCTTAGAAGCTATTATGTCTATATATAACATAGATGGCATGTATATAAGCAAGTGTTGTGTTTGTTTAGATTGCTTGTGATTTTGATAAATGTGGGCCTGAGGCCCTATGTGTATGATTT